>JALNQF010000409.1:0-33571 GCA_028456385.1 Ophiosphaerella korrae | reverse complement strand
ATTATAATAAGAAATTAGCTTCTTAATAACTATATAATATAATAGTAGTAGTTCTAGCTACTTTTTAGATCTATATATACTATTATACTAAATAAATATCTAGAGTATTACAACTAGCTCTTCTTACGCACCTTAGAAGATAACACTAACCTAGACAACCTATAGCGTTAGTAGTAGTTTCTAGTTGTAGTAGAACAAAAGTATAACGTAAAGAAGAGGTACCTTACTTCTCTTAAGAAGATAAGCAATAAATAGGGCTATAATAAGGTCTAACACTATAGATAGGCTACGACAAGTATAACGTTCTATAAACTTCTTAGCTAGGCTACTAGTAAGAATCCTTAGGACAGGGCTATTACTAAATTAAACTAACTAATTACTTAAAGGATTGTAAAAAGCTATATAAAGTTCTTAGCTAACCTAATTAAGACTATTAATCTACGCAACCTATTAGTATAGGATAACAAAGATACTTTTATTAAGACTAATAAAAAAGGTTAATAGCTCTACTCTATTAAGTATATAAGTATAAACCTAGGCAATATTCTTATAGGATATAGAATAGATTAATATAGATTAATTATTTAAGGTAAATTTAGGTATAGTAGATTATTAGAGTTATTACCTTTACTACTACCCCTATTAATAGAGACTAGTAGGCTATTAGAGTTATTACCTTTACTACTACCCCTATTAATAGAAACTAGTATATTATCGCTAAGCTACCTTAGTACTCTAAACAACCCTATATAGAGGCTAGCGCCTAGAGTTGTATCTAACTCTACTACCCTACTCTCCTCTACCCTATTAGAGGGATTAATACTAAACTTAAATATAGAAGAGCTTACTAACTTAATTAATTAAAGTAATACCGTCTTACAGCCTAAGAACGACACTAGACTTAAGTTAAGAAAGTTAACTAGAATCTATCTAGCGCCTACTACAAGGTATTATAAGCTACCCTAAGCCCTAAGTAGATATATAGTATATAGAAGCTATAGACAAGTATACCTTAAGGTCGACGACGCTATTTATATCCTAAATATATATTACCTAAGTTATTATATACTATAGAGCGTAACGTTTATACTATAGATAATATAAGTATTATTAACAAGTATAGTAACTAGTAAGACTTACTCTACTTAGAATATATTAAACGATATACGAGCTAGTTAGCAAGGGGCTTTATATACTATTGTAACCTAGCTACTCTACTACTTAGTACGTTAACTAATAATTATACTATTCTATCTCTACTTATATTAAAGCGACAGCTTTTACTTCTAGAAATTCCCTTAGCTAACTTTAAGCGTTAAGCAAAATTACTTCCTAGAGAGTAATATCTATCTATTAATCTACTCTAGAGCTAACTACTATATAATATATTTAGGGATGTAGCCTTCTAGAAGAGTGTCTTAGCTAAATTAAATAGAAAAAGTCTAGAACTAGGGACTTAGGATAAACTAAATATACAATTAATACTAAGCCTACTTAGTAGAGCTATACAACTTATAACTTCTAGAGATAATAATAATATAGAAGCGTATTTCCTTTTTAGCTACAAAGCTAAGGTACATTTTAAGCTAGATGTTATACTATACAGCCCTATTATTACTACTTACTAGTAGTCTTTCTAGTAGAGTAACGACAAAGGACGTCTAATTATATAGTTATTTAACTAGATATAGAGTTTTAGAAAGAGGGTATCTATATAAGACCTCTTACTTAAGATAGGTAATAAGTTGTATACGTAAATAACGCTTAGGGATATCTATAAATACTTTCTCAGGAGCGCCTTAGATAAAAGCCGCTTAAATATACTTAAAATACACAACCTACTTTATAGTACCTTCCTATATTTCTTTTTAAGATAAGACTGCTAGCTCTTAGGCTAGATATAGGAAGAAATTCTAGATAGTAATACTACATAGTAGATATTAATAGCGACAACGAGGTAAAAGGAATAGAAAGACAATAAAGAATAGATCTTACTTACGCAAGGAGGTACTTTAACCCTAATACATTAAGATAGCTATAGTAAAGGAATATAGCTTATAGTATAAGAAGGCCCTATAGGATTTAGTTAGTTATCGCAGCTAACTAAACACGAAAAGGACAAGTAGAGTTAAGATCCTATTAACTTCTCCTTAGGAAAGCTACAATATATTGTACTTCGTCCTAGATAGATAGTCTATTTTAAGGCTAGTACTATCTATTTTGTTTTTTACTTATAAGACGCCTAGACGTTAATATTTAGAGGTTATATCTTATAGTAGTCTTGTATAACGTTGTAGGTAGACTTGTTATAGAAGTAACTTAATTCCCTAGATATATCTAACAAAGATCTCCTACCTAGGATAGTACGAATATATATTAATACTATGTATTAACTAATTAAGGACTATGCAAAGCAAGGGCTAAGTAGTAATATTATAGATACCTTTACTAGTTTAAAAGTAGTAAGACATTTATAGACAATATAGAAGCGCTATTAATAATTCTAGGAACTATATATATATCCTAAATTAGCCTAATTAAGGTAGTAGTATAGGCTTTATTAACGCACTCTTTTAGCGAATTATACTTAGCTATTATAGGATATAACTAGCTAGACTAGCTGTGTATAGGATTAGATAATCCTAGAGTAATCCTAAGGTAACTAGGGACTAGAGAATCCCTTTCCTCTAATCCTAGAGTATCTAGATTAATATCTAATCTTTTTTATATAGTAATCTAATTAATTTACTTATTTACTATAGATTGTTCCTAGAGCTTCTAATCCTCTATATTAGTATAATGCCTCCTAATGTAGAAGATGTTATATATTATAGATTGTATTAAGAGTAAATAGATAGCTAGATACTCTATAAGATAGCGGGCATAGTGTGCTAATATACAAGGTATTACTAAGTACTTAGCTAAACCTTACCTCTTATAGTATAGCGGAAGTGCTAATAGTAGTAGGTATAGTATATAGGATATTAACAAGTAGAATCTAGGACGTGTTTTTAATAGGCTTCTTTAGATACAGAATAGAAGATAAAAGCTTAATATTTAGTTATCTATTTATATTTATTATTAGTTCGTTATAAGTTACTATATAGTAATATAGCTACGCAATACTAAGTCTCTATATACTCCTTCTTCTCTACCTACTTATATACGTTTTAGCTATATTAAGCTAACTATCCTCTATATAACTATATAATAGTACTAAGTTAGTAATTTTTCTATTAAATTATACTAGGCTCCTAAAAATCGCACGTTTAACTATCTAGAATTAAGGTATAAGAAGTATAACAGTGCTTTACTTAATAGAGGAAATTATTAAGTAATATCTCTTAGTACGTAGCGAGAAGTACTCTGTAGCAAGAAAAATTATAGGTACTTATACTTTAAAGTAGTAAAAATCTACCTACATCGAGATATCTATACTACGCTATTTGTCGTATATACTAGAGGTCTTCTTCTACCTATCTAGTACTATCTCTAGTAAAATTACTAATCTTGTTATTACCTTTATAGCCTTAGAAGTAGGGGCCTTACTTTTTAGTATAGCGCGGCTCTCCTACTATAACTTTAACCCTAGGTCTTTATTACTCCTAAAGTTATAATAATACTATATTAGTAAGCTATACCTTAACTAGTATACTAATAGGTTATAATTAGCCTTATAGTAGATCGAATTAGATAATTTATACAACGTTACTACACTAATTAGTACCTACGCATCTAAGTAAGATAACTCTAGTTATCCTAACGCGCCTTCTATATAATTACAGTGTAATATAAGCTAACAAGCTAAGAGTGTAGCTAGTAAGCTTGTAGTAGTATACACGCTTAGTTGTAGTAGTTATATTCTTTTTACAATCTCTTTAACTTATAACTTATAGGCTTAAACACGTTAAAAGTATAATAAAGACCTTAGTTTAATTTACTAATTTATTATAGTATTACTCTCTTACTAGTATATCTTTACCTCTAGGGCTCTATATTATACTTTACCCGCTCGTGCTTATATAGCTTTAGCTTTTAACTCTAGTGTATCTACTCTTTCTCTTTCTATAGCACTTTTCTACTTCTAACTACGCTATATCTTACCTATAGTAGATTCCTCTACTTATAGTAGAGTAGTACTCTTAGCCTTTTTAGTAGCCTTTTTAGTAGCTCTCTTAGCTTTTATCTTAGCTTTCTTAGCTTCTTTTGCTATACGCTCTACTTATACCTTCTTAAAGTTATCCTACGTTATTACCTTTGCTATCCTAAGTATTGTTAACTTAGTCGCCTACTAGGTTTTACCTTTATTATTTATCTTAGTTAGGAATTTATTTTAATCCTAAAAGAGGGCGTTCTTAGCAAGAAAAGTAAGAGTAGTATTAGAGACCTTTTATTAGAGCCTTTCTTTGCGCTTTGCGTTATTATTAGAGATAAGTTTAATTATATTAAGGATTAATACTAAAGACTCTAATAATACTAGCGTTATAAGTATTAGTATTAATTTATATTGTAGAGACTCTACGCTCTTATTAGCCCTTAGAATAGTTAGTTTAGTAGGTAGTTTTAGCGTATTTACAAGAACTTTATTAGAGTTAAATAAGAATAAACTACTTCTTCTCTATACTACAAGGATATTCCTCTTTATTAGCGCTGTATCTCTTATAGGTTTATATAGATAAGTAAAATACTACTTACTAATTATACTTACTCTCCCTTAGTCTATTTATTTAACCTAGTCGCGGTAGGCTACCTTTAGTAGGCCGAATACTACAATATTATAGGGCTAGAGCTTATAAGATATATAAGAGAGTATATAGTATAAGATAATATTGTTTTTAAAATAGAACTCTAGGATTTCGCACGTCTTGTATATACTAAAGCTATCTTATATTAAGAGTTGTAGTCTATTCTTAGCTTAATATTTAGTTTAGGGGTCGAACACCTACCTTAGCTACTACAAGCTAATATAAGAGTTAGTAAATCTAGAGTTAGAGTACGTATATACCTAACTAGGAGTAGAATGCGTAGTCTAGTTAGCTTAGTAGGTTAAGGCGGGCTAGATTATTATAGGGTTTAGACACCTACTATTAGCTAAGATATATTTAATAGTAGTTACTATCGTCTACTTAACGCAGGCGCCTCTATAACGTTGTATATTAGCCTTACTAATAAGGACCCTAATAGAATTTAGTATACTTAGTATTACTCTAGTCTCGTCTATATTGTAGACGTTTTCTAGAAAAATACCTAGCTTGTGTAGCTCTACCCTAATTACCTTAAACTAGTAGACAACTTTATTATAGATATTATATTAGTTCTAGTCCTATAGCTTGTTCTTCTTTATAACGAGCTCTATTCGACGTTTCTTAAACTACTTAGCCTAGCTATAGTAAAGAGGCTTAAATAGCCTATCTACTTTAGGTTAATAATAAGTAATACTAAACGCTATTATAGGTATATACTTTACTCGCACAGGTTATCTAAGAATACTACACTATATTAGGAAATTAGAGATAGCTTTCTTTTTGTATAGGTAGAGGTATTACTAGTCTATAGCTTTTACTTCTCTTAAAGGTTAACTACTTATACAAGTATAAAGGGTAGTAAGAGGGACGTTAAAATAGGCTACTTAGGTAGAGAACGTATTAGGTATACTATTAGGAAGGCGTTTAACTAATGCTCTACTAGCTATATCTATATTAGCTTACGTTGTTAAATATACTACAATATTATAAGTAGAAGGCAGCTAGTAGTGCTATAAGGCTATTCTAGGCAGTAAATAATAAACTAGACACCTATCTATTTCTAGCTTAATAAACTGTACAAACTAGACAAACTAGATAAATACCCTTAGTACTGCGCTACTAATAACTAATAGCGCTAAAGTTTAATACTATAGATTCTTTACACTAATTTAGCTAAAGTATACTAAAAATATAATTTAGTAGAAAGAGACCCTATTTGTACTTAGTAAAACTCCTAGAATCTACAACTATTAGTATAAGATACCTAAGACTCTTTAAAGTTAATTCTTTTATAACTAAATAACCTTACTATAGTCCTAAAATCTAGAGTCTTGTTAATACTTGTTGTTAAATAGAGGTATAGCGTCTAAAGTAGATTTTAAGACGATAACGAGATTAATAATAGTACTACTAACGCTACGATATTTTCTTCTATACGTAGATATTAAGTAAAGAGATAGCTAAAGAACAATTATTATTATTTATAGCTTAATAGACCTTTGTAGAGAGATATAAGATAGCTTAGTAGTAGAAATATTCTTGTTACGAGGTACTTCTTACTACATACTAATAGATATTAGATATAAGAAGCACTTTTATAACTATAAGTCTAAGTAGCTATTAATTTTCTTACTACAGTGTAGTTCTCGCTATATAGTAAGGGATAGTAGATAAAAAAGACCTTACTAGGTAGTAGTAGGAGATATTACGCTTGCACGCGTACTTAAAGTTATAGTAGGAGATACTACGCCTATATATACACTTAAGGACCTATTCGTTACCCCTCTACCTAGACACTACTCGGAGATACTCCTAGTAGTATATATATAGCTACTTATAATACTCTTAAAGATATTACCTATCTTATAATTACTAGGAAACTAAGCTTCTTTACCCTCCTATCTATTATATAATGCACTACAATTACTATTACTAGGTTGTTAGAGGAATACAATTAAATAGGGGTAAAAGATATACTTGTAGAAATAGTAGTATAATCCTAGATTAATAGTAATTAAGCTAATATTATTAAGTTAATTAGTTGTAATATAGCGACCTAAAGTATATATAATTAGCGATTTGCAATTCTACTATTTAGTGTCTAAGTAGAAGCTAATCTAAAGTCTTCTATTAGTTCTAATATTAATTTAAGGATACTTATACAATTACTTTTAGCGTACAATCTTATTAAATACAATTATTCTAAAGTAATAGGCTTATTATCTATATAAGGCCTATTGCAAAGAATACTATATATAGCGCTTAGTACTATATAATAACTTAAGGTACTACGAAAATATATAGTATAGAGATAGTAGATATTAGAGGTATTTATATAGAATAATAGCTAATATTTCTAGAAGTAGTATTTTTAACTAACTATTAAATTTCGATAGTATTCTATACATGTGCCCTATATTACCTAAAAGTATAATAGTTAGCGAAATTAGCTTTACTCCTATAGACACTAATTTTAGTTACAGCTAATCTACTTACAAAAGATAAAGCTAATTTTGCTAATAACTAGTACTAAAAACTTTCTATAACTCTATAAGAATAAATCCTAGAGTAGTAGATATTTATTATCTTTATATAGTAATAAAAATTTAGTCTATAAGAGTATTTACAATTATTAGATTTTAGTGTTAAATTTAGTGTACACAAAACTAATGTAATAAACTTAGTTAAGTTAAGGTTAAAATAAATTAATTATATTAAATTATCTATCTAGGAATGTTATAGCGAGCCCTCTTTATACTCTTATTTTAGGCTCTATTATATATTAATTTTACTACTCTACTTTATAAGAATTATACTTTTATTATATACTTATAATTACTACTTTATACTACTTAAGAAAGAATATAAGAAATCTACTATAAATCTATAAAGAATTCTAATCTACTTAAAGTATTAAAGCTACTTAAGTTTAAAGTACTAGTAATCTATTTCGCTATACTATACGTTTCGCGACAAGGAGATTAACGTTAGTTAGGGGTTTAGCTTCTTAAGCGCTACTTAGGGCAAGAGGACACTATAGTACTATATTAGCGTTAACTATAGTTTATTTTAGATATAGTAAAAGTAATAAATATATTATACGTAAGGCTATAATAGAAGATGTTAGGATAAGAGTATACTATTTAAATAATTCTCTATTACTACTAGACTAGTAGGTAACTCTATTAGACTAGAGAAGTAATCTACTTAGCTAGCTAGACTTTCTCTATTTAGAACTATAACTATTTTTAACATTTATATTAGCCTTAATATCTAATTTATATTTTTTATAGCCTAAAGGCTTAGCCTTGTACTTAATAGCTTTATCTCTCTTACGTTTAAGTATACTCGTTACTAAAAGCTTTAGCTCTAACTAGAATATAACCTCCTCCTTTTAGCTTCTTTAAATATACTATAGTATAAAAGTATAGCTACCTATAAGAATTATATTCTTAGGGGGTATATTATAGCTTTGTATAGTAAAGTTATAGCTATTAATAGTATATAAATTATATTGTTAGTAGAATATTATAAGCGAAAAATTAGGACTTTATATACTCTAGCTAAAGCACGTATATAACTTAGCAATATCTTTATTGTCTATTACTAGTAGTAGATTAACTTAATCCTTATTAGATATTTTCTAACCTTTTCCTATACGCTAACCTAGCTCTCTATATATTAGAAGCCCTCCTAGAGCTAATTTAAAACAAGGAGTATAGATATTACTACAATACTTAGTATAGGTAATAAAACTAGAATAATAATTAGTGCCTAAATTTTAGGTATTTGTAATCGCTATCTAGGCTAGCTAATTAGAGGGGATTAAGCGCGCAAATAGTAAACAACTATAGCTTATAGAGAAAGATCTATCGCGAGATAAACTAGACTAAGCGTTATTACTATTAGGTATACTAAAAATACAACTACTAAAATAGTATTAAATACAAAGATTAAGTATTCTATTTATACTCTTTATTAATACTAGTAGACGAAATATTAGATATAACTTGTAGATTTCTACTTAATATAATAAATATCTAGCTAGGCTATAGGCTAATTTGTAAAGCTAACTACTACGAATATCCTAGTAGATTATAGTAGAGGTAATAGTTTATAGCACTATCTATAATATATTTTATTACTTAAAGCCTTAACTATATTAGCTTATCTAAGGATTTCTATTCTATAGGATGTAGTCTTTCCTTTTCTTTTTAAAGCGGCTACCCTAGAGACTTTAAAAAGAAGTAGTATCTATTAGAAGTATTATAGAGTAGTATAATATTATTAGAGGCTATATACTTATTTAATAAGAATAATATATAGGGAATTACTAGCACTAGAGTAATATTACCTAGTTGCTTTATAATCTTGCTAAGCGAATAATTGCTTTAACTTATAGATCTAGGGTATATTTTAGATCTCTTTTAGTACTACTTTAATATATAGTCTATAGCTTAAGTAGCGTAATAGTAGAAGTCTACAATAGCACGTAAGATACCTAACTTCTTCCCTATTAGGGCGTAAGCTCTAGCGAGCCTATTTGTTAATATAGCCTACATAGAAAATATAACCTAAAATATTAGTTAGATCCCTAAGTTATAGGAGCTACTAATTACTACAAGGAAATGAAAATCGCTAAGATATCGATTTATCTAGACAGATTAGGCAAAGGAGGCTGTATAGTCGCTAAGTTACTTAATATTTGTATTTAGAGTAGTAGTTAGAATACTAGTAATAGAGAAATTATTAGTTGTTTTAACAATTACTATATATAACCTTTTAAAGTATTAGAAAGCTTTAAGAAGACTACTATAGACTTACACAGCGATAATTTATAAGTACAAATATATAACTAGCTTTTTTATTTCCTTTCTAAAGCTCTATAGAGTATATAGTATAGTACTCTATATTTATAGTAAGATTATAGTATCTTTTAAGAAGAGTAGTTATTGCGAAGTTTAGTGTAAGAGGGTTAAATAAAAAGCGTAGGGAATAAGGTTAATATAAGGATATTAGATTTAGATTAAATAATGTAGCTTAACGTACGTAATATAGCTAATTAACTATAATTTTTATTTGTATTTTAACTTATCTACAAATAGGCCTATAAGAGTTTACGCCTAGAAGGAGAGTTGTTATATATCTTAAACGCAGACAAAGCTAGAATATAAATTACTATTATTAGAACTAAGTTTCTTAAAAAGTCCTAGAATACCTTCCTATATCGTAGTTCTATTAACTTATTACTCTAATCTCTAGGATATTTGTAGATATTGTGCTGTAATAAGGGTGCAGCGTAATATACTTCTACTACCTATATCTACTTGTAATTTTAATATAGCTATATGCTTTACTACATTATTAAGTTATTAGTAGCTATTACTCTTGCGTAAACTAATAGGTCGTCTAAAACCTAAATACTTTAGTTAACTTAGTTAGTAATAGCGCTATATAGCTAGTATAAGCTAATAATATAACTATAAGCTATAAACGCTATCGCAACGTATAATAGTAAGTATAATAGTAGGTAAAGTAATTATGTGTAAAAGCTTTAATAGAGGATACTAATACTAGACGCTAATTATAATTACTACCCCTTGTGCACTAATATAGAATTATAATCCTTACTCTCTATTACTATATTTACGCTATAGAGGCGCTAGAGACTATAGGCTACTATTAGCGCGAAGATAGAAAGTTATATAGGTGCAAAGTACACGCTAGAGTATAAGTAACTAGAAGGAGTAAGTAGTATAGTAATAACTATAACTAATAAAGTGTATCTTTACTATAGCTAGCTTGCGTTTATAAAGATAGCTCTTTACGCTCTTACTTAGTTTTATCTAGCGTAGGCGTCTAAATTAGTATTATAGTAGGCTACTCGCGATAGTTTAATAGCGCGAGACTACTTACTACCTAGTAGCTATTAACTAGCGTCTAGCGCTATACTTAACTCTTAGCTATTATATACTATATTACGTATTACTATAATAAAGGTAGTCTTATAAGTAGAGAGTAATACCTATTTAGAACTAATAGTATTGTGCTAACAACCTCCTTAGTATACTTATAGGGAGACCCTATAGTTATTTAGAGTAAGTCTATTTAAGCTAAGCTCTTAGTCTCTATAGTAGCCTAGATTATAATACTTTACTCTTACGCCTCTTATAATATATACTAATATACTATAGTAGATATTATTTATATTTAATATTAGAGACTTACTTAATATAAGATTATAAAACGTCTTTATTAAAGGTGTAAAAAGTCTCTAAAGCTTAGACTATAATATAAGAACTCTATTTATAATTTTACTCTTAGTATATACTTTCTTTTATAATAAACTACTCTATATAAGTTCTATTAAGACTTAGGTGTATTTGTTAGAGATACGTACTTTAAGTATATAAGTTAAACTAGATATTTCTTTTATAATTATTTATCTAATTATATAATAGTATAATCTTTATAGATAAACGGCTTAAAAGGATATATAGGAAGGAATAATTAGATTTTAGTACCTAATATTAGCGTATTGTTATATTATTAACTACTAATCTAGCTTTATCCTCTTATCTATATAGTACTATTTAAGTTCTTAAAGAACGTCGTCTATGTATTTAAACTTACTATACTAATAGCCCTCTATTAAACCTCCTAATAGTATATTTTTAACTTCTAGGAATTAATTCTTAGTATATAGTTATTTAATACGTAACCTTAAATTGTAATATTTTTAAAGCTCCTTGTATAGCTATTTACCTATAATAACCTTGTATATTGCGTAGCTAAATATAAAGATATTAGTCTTTCGACTTATATCTAGTAAAGATTCCTTATAACTAAACTACTTATAACAAGTTCCTACTTCTTCTCTATTAATACTACACCCTTTAAAGTTAATAATCTTTAGACGCCTATAAACTATAACCTAGTTATAATATCTAATATTAGTATAGATTATCTTATTACTATATATATGTTATATTCCCTCTACAGCTTCCTATAGCTAGTAAATTTTCTAATTTAATAGAATCTTATCTACTCTACTTTCTTAAATTAATATTTAAAGCGATTACCTACGTTTAAGAATAAGGCTATTAGATATAATACTAAGATATTGTATAATATTTATATGTATTCCTAGCTAATTAAATACTTAATACTTAATATTAATACCTTTATTATAATACTCTTTTAGAATACTTTTATTGTTAACTATATATACTATTCTTAATCTACTAGCTATAAGGAATATAAGACGTTAATAGTTTATAGATAGGGTTAACTAGGGTTAGATATACTCTTTTACTATCTTCTAGGCTATAGTCTTATTTTACTTATACGTAGGACAAATTTAGTATAGGCCCCTTATATAGAGTGTAGAAGAGAAGGCTATTATTTAAGGGGCGAGCTCGTTAATAGGGTGTATAGTCTTAAGCTACGCAAGTATAATAGGGGAGGAGGTACGCTTTAGAGGATAGTAGGACGTAGGTACACTAATTAGTAAAGGAGCCGCTTTATTCTTTTATAAGTATATAGTAAGAGTTAGTTATTTTATAGGCTTTATTAATACTATAGATTATAGTGTTAGTAGATATTAACTAAATATGCCGACGCACCCCTTTAAAGGCCTAAAGGTAACTACAAAGAGTTAGGAAATCTATAGAGTTACTTTAGTATTACTCTAATTAGATACCTTTAATTAGAAGTACTAAGCTACGTAGCAATCCTATATAAAATAAGCGCTACCTACAGCCCTATAGCTAGCTATAACTTAAGTAGTACTATTAGACTTTTAGGCTCTAATTAAGGCGCTAATAGATTATAATACTAATATACGCGTAATAGTAGCTATATATTATATAATATTTATTTTTACTAAAATAAAGACTCTTTATAAATTAGGTAGGAAGGTATCTTTAATATATAAGAGAAATTTAAGAGTAGCTATTTGTAATATATACTAAACAAAGCCTTTCTCTTCTAGTAAGGTAAAGTACTACTAGTATTAGGCCTTAGTTAGTCTTAAAGGTCGTCTCTTTTTCTAATACTATATAGTAGTACGAGATATAGAGATATTAGAGTATACTACTAGAGTAGAATAGGTTCTCTATATATTTGTAGGTAGAATCTATACTAGCGCCTAACAAGCTAGATCTATAGCTACTTAAGGTTAGTTACTACGTAGCAAGATATATAGTATAGCAAGACGCTTTTTTCTTTAGGCTTTTAGAGTTACTATATATTAATAATATTTACTTCTAAAAAACGCGCTATACTTCTATATTTACTTAACCTTAAGTATACTTAATTCTAATAAATTTATGTTAAGTATTAATAATACTAATTATTGTTTTGTTGCTATCTTCTTTTACCCTCTAAGACTCTCTTGTTAACTCTTAATATTATATATCTATTAAGGGATTAGAGAGTAATAATTAAAGTTAAGATACTAAAAACTATAGAGCTAAGTTTAATAAGTTAATTTAAGATAAAGACGTAAATTCTAGGAGTTTTACTAGTTAAAAGTAGTACCCTTGTATCTAGTCTAGTATAAGTAGGATTTAAGTTATCTACTATTAGATACTTATAGGCTAGTAGAAAACCTTTAGGAGATCTAATATCTCTCTAATATAGCTCTATATACTTGTAGTAGCGTAGAGGTAAGAGTCTAATTAGTAAGGTGTCTTGCTATACTATATCTTACTACATAGTAACTAACCTTACTATAGTAATAGAGAGAATAGCTCTATCGCGAATATTAATAGTACGCTGCGTTAGATAGTATAGGTTAAAAATAGAAGGTAAGTAGTTATAAGATTAGGATTAAGGATAGCGCCTTATTTTAATATATAGTAACATAATTATACTAAGCTCTACTACAATCTCTATTCTATATAGAGATACTCTTAGATTCTTAATATATAGTGCGTAATACTACTAAAGCCTTAGAATAGAAACGCTCTTAATTAGACCTTTGCTCTATAGATCTAGAAATTAAAGAGATACTATATCTTGTAATTAAGTAGGAGCTAATAGCTAAGACGTAAATAATAGCTATAAACATAACCTCTAGTAGTAAGCCTAAGACTACTATAACCTTTTACTCTAAATATAGTAATAAGTATAAGGCTAGCTAATCTATTAATTTATAGTATTTATACTCCTATATAATAGTGTTAGTATATTCTAGATACTAAAGAAGAGGATATTATTCTACTATAGTAGTAGTTCTATTATAAGTAGATAGACGTTATAGGTAGATAGACGTTAGATATTATATATTTTAAATTCTTCTTTTATAAATTATAACAAAATAATAAAAACTATAGAGTTATAACTTAGCTAGAAACTATCTATTAAACACCTTTCTACTACTTAGTAGAAGTATACGTAGAAATAATTTGTTAGATAGTAGTAGCGTGTATAGCACTAGCTAAACTCGTTTTTAGAAATATAAGACCTAGATAATCTACATCAAGTGTCTTGTTCTTATATAAATAGCTACTAAATATAGCTTTAATTGTATTATTTATAGATATAATACCTAGGTACTATATTATATATACTCTATAGTCTAGTTTTGTATAGGATTAATTACTATATAGTTAGTATAAAATTATCCTAAAAGCTAGGGTTTATATACCTATAAAATTAGTAGTATAAACTAAGGTTAAGCGCTATTAAGTTTATATTGTTAAGTTAATCTATTAAGACGTACTAATATAGAGATAAAATAGACGCTTTATAATTCTACTAGTTCGTGTTAGAGTAAAAATATAACTATCTCTTAATATTAGTTTTAACTTATTATTTTTTAGGTAAATAAAATATTACTTGTAGTATACACTCTTTTGTAATAGTATATTATTTAAGAGAAAAAGTAGTTATCTATACTAAACTTATAGCTAAGAATACCTTATATAAGGCTTAGTACTACATTATTACTTATATAATAACTTTACTTTAATAAATAAAATAAAATTAACATAACCTAGGTATATATATATATTAAAGATTAGGCCTAGTACTAAATATTTTAATAGTTATCTAGTAAGAAATTAAAAAGCCTATATATAATAGATATATTATTTATTATATTTATCTTACTAAATAAATACCTTTAAAAGCCTTAGTAAGAAGTTAATACTTAAGTTCTTCTTATCTTAGCAAAATAAAGACAGTCTATACGCTATACGCCTATACACCTCTATATCTTCTACTACGCTAGATTCCTATACTATTTATTCGCCTACTTGTAGTTTATCTCTACAACCTATCTATATCTATCCTTCCCCCCTCTAGACTTCCTAGTAGAACTTATTATAACTACTATAGATTAGAAAACCTATGTTATTTACTATTAAAAAAGTTTAAAGTTAAGAGTAGCAATTTACTACTATATATACAATGTATTTATATAATTAATAGTAGCCTAGAGTAGTTATATATAGTAGGCTGCTACTTCTTTAAAAAGAGTAAAAACTAAGTATCTAAGTAGAAGTATAAGAAGGACAATTATAAGAGCTACGTATATTATAGTCTATTATAGATAGATTTAGAAAGAAGAGCGTACTTTAGTAAAAAAGGAAAAAGGATAGTACTTCTAATAGTATTATCTATTAACTAACGTCTATCTACGTATACTAGAAAACCCTACGTGCTAGAAAACTATTAGCGCTAGTAGATATAGTAACGCTAACGTAAGGTATTATAACTCTAGAATCTTAGGATAAATAATCTAAAGTATAGTTGTAGTATTCTATTTACTAAAATTCTCTTTATTACCCTATAACTTACTACTTTTAGTAGTCTTAGCTACACGAGCGTTATAGTAGTATAGAAGAGTAAGTTAGTTAGCTAATAGGTATCTAAGCTTAGCTTATACTTTTAAGACATCTATCTATAGTATCCTATAATATAGAGTAAATATAAAAGGTAATTATTAAATCTAAAACTCTCTAAGCTAAAGCTAGTAAGTATAAACAACTATTATAGAATTAGTAACAAGTTTTACTTTAAGAGAAATTAACTAGGTAGAGAATATAGTATAATTATATTATACTAAGAGTTTCTAAGTTTATTAATAGTTGTAGGATATATAGTAATAAAAAGTTCTAGCTTATAGGGTTTTCTAGTACACGTAGATAGATGTTAGATTAGAGAAATTTTAATTTATTTTAATCCTACTACGCGCATCCTCTATTATCTTAAGCTTACCTAAGCTATTTTTATATATATAGTATGCTACTTAAACCCTAATACGTAATATATTCTATCTTATATACGCTATCTCTATTAATAATACTATATACATCCTACTAACTAATTTTAAATCTATTACTTTCTTAATTCTTAGCTTTAGTATTAGGCTTATATCGAGCGCCTATAGCGTAGTAGCTCGTTTCTATAATAGGTGCTAACTCCTAGTTGTAAGTAGTAAGGATACGCTTAGTTAGAAAGTAGTTTTCTAAATGTTATTTATCGCCTAATCTTATATTATAAAACTAGAGCTGTTTAGTAGCCTAAGACTACTACTAACTAGAAGGTTCTACTAAGATTGTCTTTTTATATCTATTATAGGACTTTAAGGTCTATCTTATACTTAAGCTCTAATTTATAGGATTTTAGCGCAAAGTAGTAGACTTTAAGTATTTATATAACCTTAATATTAATAAGAGCATTTAAGGGGCTATAGATATATATAATTAAGTTTAGATAGTAATATTATAAGAACTCTAACTAATCTTAACTAATATATAATTTATAAATAATTCGTGCTTACAATTTAGCTAGATCTATCTAAATATAGCTAGGCCCTCTAGAATATTTTAGGGAACTCTAAAGTAGAATATTTAAAGGTCTCTTTTGTTATAGTGTAGATAATTACTATAATATAATACTATAACCTTCTAAGTCCTTCCTTTATTAATAGAAAATCTAACTTAATAGCTTTTACTATAGTAAGTTAATCTATTAACACTAGTTTTATATATATAATTAGATAGCTAAAAGTATACTTTTTACTCTAGTTGCTATAAGACTTAAGGTTAGCCTTCTTTAGTTCTAAAAAGGTCTAAGTAGCTCTAATAGTTACTAAGAGAAGGTAATATAGGGGTACCTATAGAATTATAGTATCTTATAGGAAAATTTAACTCTTTATTAATAATTATTGTTAGAGGATTAGCTTCTTAAGCGCCGCCTAGGGCTAGTAGATACTATAAGGATATATAGGCGTTAGCTAACGCAACTAATAATAGATATAGCTACAATTCTATTGTGTCGTAGATTATCTAGATACAATAAAGAAATAGTAAGGTATCTAACTAAAATAGCTAAGTAGACGCTTTATATATATTTGTAAAACTTAATTACCTATTAAGATAGGATTAACTTAATATAGAGATAATATTAGTCTAAAGACGCTAATTATATTAAGTTAATTAAGCTTCCCCCTCTTTAAAATAAGGACCTTAGCTATAATAACCTTTATTAATTAGGTCTAGTTAATGTTTCTATATAGTTGCGTACAAAATAAGTATTAGGATTTAGACTTTATTCTCTTAAGGAGCTTATAGACTTTACTAGGTCTATCTAGATATATAAAGAGTATACTAGAGGAGCCTACCCTAAGAAACTTTACTCTACGAGGCGTTAAGATACTATATAATTTACTAGGTGTATCTTAAATTATAAGGTAGTTTTATCCTATATTCTTTTTCGTGTTAAGTCTTGTTATAGGCGAAGGTAGAGGGAGTATAAATTAAGATTCTAATAAAGGTTTTAATATTAGAGAGTCTTATCTACTAGAGGGCGGAGAGTAGTTACAACTAAAGAAAATAGAGCGTTAAACTAAGAGAGTAGAAGATTGCTCGTAGAAAATTTCGCTTAAACTAATAGACCTTAGTAGAAATAACTCTACTAAGACCTACTATTAGCTATAGTAGCGTAGCTTACTATATATAATTAAAATTATATTAGCTCTAAGTAGTCTTTGTGCTTCTAGCGTTCTCCTTATCTATAGGGTAGGACTAGAATTTAAAGTTAAGAGGGCGTAAGATTCTAATACTAATTTTACATTTAACTATACTACTTTAAATAGCTTTATTTTATACTTAATATTCTTGTATAGCCTACGTTAAAGTATACTATCTATTAGACGCTATAACTTAGACTAAAAAGTAGTATCTTTAGCTAAACCTCTTTAAACATACTATAGTATAAAAGCATAATTACCTATAAGAATTATATTTTCAAGGTATATATTTTACTACTACGTACTAAAGTAGAAGGTTAATAGAAGTAAAGAAGTAGGTAAAGGATATATAGTCTTTTAAGTAATAAATAAGATTAGCCTATCTAATTATTTATTCCTACCTTTAAATTTCCGTATATAGATTTAGGATATTCTAGTAAGTTAATACTCTTTTTAAGAGCGCTAACTCCTCTAAGAGTTTTAACAAACTATAGTATTAATATAGTAGTAAAAGTAAGGTTACAAGTCTTATAGTTTAGATAAGAGACCTATTACCTTTTTTATTACTACTTAATTCCTACTACATTATACTACTAAGGCCCTTAGCTTTAATATATACTACTTTTATTAATATAACTTTAGGTGTATTAAAGCTTACTATAAGTCGTTATATAGTGTTATAGCTCTAGCTTACCCTAATAGTAGAATCTATCTTAACTATGCCTAGCTATAGTAAGTCCTTATAATTATATATCTCTAATTCCTATATACCTTTACTAACACTAAAGTAAGGTATCCTAGAGCTATTAGTATTTGCAAAAGAGCAACTATAAAGTAGCATCCTAATTATAATTTTACTAGTAGGAACCCTAGATCTAACGTAGTTATTAACTACTTTATTAGTATTAAATAGAGTACTACTTTAGATCGTCGATAATTAGTTCTAGTTTACGTTGTAGGAGCTTGCGCTAGAATTACTACTAGAGTAGCTATACGCCCTTAAAAGAGTTAGAAATAATTAATCCTTAGAATTAAACTTACATTAAATTCTAAAAGTCTAAGTATTTATCTATAGTAGCTAACTTTAAGATATTATAGTTACTAGGCCCTATATTACGTAAATTAGAGATTTTTTATACCTAGTTACTATTACTTACCTACTAAAGTCGCAGTAGTTAATAAGAGGTAGTTTTAAGGTGTATATTATACTAAGTATATATTAAGTTGCTAGCTTTATTAGCTTTCTCTATACAGTAAGGCGACTAAGGTTATACCTTACAAGTTTTAGCTAGTAGTACAACTAGATTATTAGCCTAAAGCTTATCTACAACTACTATTTAATATATAACAAGATACTAGCTTAGTTTAGATACTTTACAAGAACTCTTAGTCTAAATTAAAGCCTACACAAATATATTAGAGAGTATAAAGCTTATATTATATATTAAACAAATCTATACTATTAAAGCTAAGATCTTTAAGAAGAGTAATAGTACTACTTATAAACCTAGACCTACCTACAACTATAGAAGCTAGTAGAGTAAAGTTACTAGAATACAACTATCTACTAATAGATAGTAGTATTTTTAGCTAGCGATTTTGTTTTTTTTATAAGTAGAGCTATTTTACGCATCTATAGACATTAAGACTAGTCTTAGTCTATAAGTTAGAAGGATAGTACTTTTATATATTAGACTAAGTATTAGATAGATAGACTTCTCTAGTTTTAGGTTAAATATTAGCAAAAGCGTAGATAACATAAGTAAAGGCGTTAGTAACTAGATCTTAAGGATAGAAATTACAACTATACACTACCTATATAAGAGAATATTAGATATCTATCTATAACAATAATTAACGTACCTAATTTATAAAATAGGCTACATTCTTAAAATAATTTGTATCTTAACTAGCGATACATATATTCTATATATAGAGGGTTAATAATAGTAAAGAAAGTATCTTAAGTAAGTAGCTAAAATAAGTTAAAAAGCAGCGATATTAATTAAGAAGATTATTAAGTTAAATAAGGAGAACCTATTAGTATTTATTAAAGGATTTACTTAAAGGTTCTACTATAGCTAAGGCACTAAGTACACTATATTTAATTTAGCGATAGATTAACCTATTTAATATTAAGGCTCTAAGAATTTTAATGCTGTAAGATTATACTGTAATTAAAGTAGGTATTTCGCTACTCTCTTTAGTACTTAGCCTACTACTAAAACTTCTATCTAAAATACTTCTTATACTATAATAAGACTTTTTAATGCTATTCTTATCTATATTATAGGTATAACTACTATTAAGTTAGTGTTATAGCCTTATAATAAAAAATTCTTAAATAGTACACTAAAGAGTAGTAGAGTAACTATATTAACTCTAGCTATAGTCCTATATTATTATATAAGCTAAACTACGTCTATATAAACTTTTTAACCCTTTGTTTTTCTATCTAGTAGAGCTACTAGTGCTTCTCCTCGTCTAGATAGTAGTAATAATTACATATCTATTATTAACTAATAGCGAGAAAAGCTTTAGTTACCTATATTTTTCTATAATACAACCCTTAAAGCTAATACTCTTAAAACTTATATTAATAGACACGGAGAAATAGTATATAAGTTAAACCCTAGCTCTCTAGCCTAAGTCTTAGCCTTTAGAGATATAAAATCTAACTTTAAATATATCTTTATTAGGGGTTAGTTGTATAAAACCCCTAGTAGGTCTAGGATAGGTAGTGTTTATACTACTATAGCTATTAGCTAAAGGTATAGTAGCGTTAAGTACGCCGCGATCTTAACATTATCTACTTATACTTACATTAGCTATACTAGTTTAAATAGGGTTACTAGCTACAATCTTAGATAAGTAGTAATATACTATAGGCACCTAGGTCTAAGATAATAGGCCTAAACAAATAGGATAGAACTTCTAACTAATACCCGCTAATTACATAAAATAGCTAATACTTACTAAGCTATATTTAGTAACTAGATTATATAGCACTTAACCCTATATAAAAAAGTAATAGACTTATTAATACTTTACTACTATATATACAGTATACTTTAACTCTAGTTACACTAAATATAGTAAATTTATAGCGTATTCTTCCTTAAATACTATTTATTTATAGCTACAAGCGTAAGCCCTTATAATATATACGTATAGTATTACGATTATTATTTAACGTAGCTACGCAAAACAACTACAATATAAGAAAAAAATACGCCTAAAGCGTAGGTGTAAATAATCTCTAGAGTTAGGACTACTTTATTAATCTCTAACGCGCAATAAGAGTCTAGATGCACTTAATTCTATAAAAAGAAGGCTATATCTAGTATACTATAGTTTACGTATACTACTTAAGGTCTATACAACTACTTAAGTAAGATAGGGTAATTTCTACAAAGCTATACCTTAGACTTATAGTAGATAGGTAGATATTACTATAAAAGAGTAAGTATAAAGGATTTTTAATACTAAAATTAAAAGAGAAGAGAAAAATATATTAAAACTTGTAGATTAGGCTTAGGAGCGCAATAGTAGGTAGATAGCTAGGGTTGCGATAAATATTAGTAACTATTATAATAGCAAATACAGTTTCTAGCAAAATTAGCTTTATCCTAAACGCGACTGCAACACAATTCTACTAGCTAGCTAACTAGACCTAACTATTCTAATTACTAGGCTAGTATCCCTAAGCTAGAGAGTACCTACTTATAGTATACCTCTATTAAACTATACTAATATATACGTCCTCTAATAATAACTATAAAATATATAATATAATAGCTAATATCTAGTAAGTTTAAGTATTTTCCTAACGTGTCGCTAAGAAAATCTATTGTATAGATTCTGTTGCCTATACTATTAATAATTATAAGTCTTAAGAAAGCGCGTAAAAGCCTATATTCTAGATTCCTCCTAGAGTAAGTATACTAGTAGTCTAGCGTAGGTAGTGTCGATAGGCTCCTAATTATAATATATACAGTAACTTAACTACGCTAGCTTCCTAACTAATAGTACTAAATATCCTAGAGGCAAATAAAGGAGATAGAAGTTACTAAAGTAATAATAACTATATATCTCTACTACCTTATTTTTGCGTAACTAAAGGCTATAAATATAAATAAGATCGACGTAGCCTATATAAAGATAACTATTCTAGTATAGTTAATGTACTACTATAGATATACTATATAGTAATTAGAGAAAATATAGAATAGCGTTAAGTAAAAAAAGTATAGAGCGGCTACTATAAGATAGAAGGGTATTACTAGTATACCTTGTAAAAATAGATTGTACGTAGTAAATTAGACTACACTAATAGTAAACAAGATCGTAGTAAGGAGATATAAGTAGATATTTATAGCCTTAGTACTAAGACTTATATAGGGTTTAATATAAGAAGAGTATATTAAAAGTTATTAGGTACTATTTTAGTAGTATATTGTAAACACTATTGTAGATAGAATTTTTAGTAGCGTATAAATATAATAAATATCTACTATTCTAGAATTTATTCTTATAGAGTTATAGAAAGTTTTTAATACTAGTTAGTAGTAAAATTAGCTTTATCTTCTATAGGTAGATTAGCTACAATTAAAATTTATGTCTATAGAGTAAAGCTAATTTTGCTAACAAGTATAAGTTAGGTCTAAAGAAAAAGTATTTACTTATTATAATAATAAAAGGTATCTAATCTCTTAATTAAGTAACGTAAATTAACCTTTCCTCCTCTAAATTTAGAAAGATTAACTACGTTATAGTATAGCCTTTGTATAAATCCTTAATATAGAGTAACTATTACTAGCGCTTATTAGGGTATATCTAGTTCCGTAGAATTAAACTATACTATTATTGTTATCCTATAACATAATATATATTCTCTTGTTCTTTTATCCTTATTAAAGTACTAAGTAATAGCATAAGTTATAAGGAAAATAAATAATATATATTTAAAAGACAACCTTGTTAACCTAATTACTAATAAACAGTTCTAGGCTTAGATATCTAGCTGTAATTTCTAAATCTTCTTATACAAAAGCCTTCCTATCTACTAGAAATATTAGTACAATCTTTTACTAGTTCTAAAACAAGTATTTAACTATATTAAACCCTAGAACGTTTCTATAATTATACCTAATCTCTTTTTGTACTCTTCTCTCTATAAGGCTAAAGCTTTATTATAACTTAGTAATATTTAAACTACTATTAAAGGGTTTAAAATATAAGTTAAATATATAGCGCAAGAGGGGCGATTATATAATAAAAAAGAAGAAAAAGAAGAAGAAGAAAAAGAAGAAGTAGATACTTAGAAATATACTTTTAAGTAGAGTAACAAAGGTTATTGTCTTAAACTAAGCTTTAACACTACGTAATATTATTATAAAGAAGTAATCGAGAAGATAACAAGAATAATTAAAAAGGCTTATAATAAGTCTCTATCCTTTAGAAGAGCTTCTAGTAAGGCGCTTTAAGATATAATTTATAAGAGGGCTTAGGGCTTACTTCTACTTTATATAGAGTTAGTTCCTTTTAACTTTACTATTTATAATTATAATACTTTTATAAGGACCTCTTATAATATTAGAGAGGCTATCTAAATATTTAATATTACCTTATAAGTAATCTTAGACACTTAATAATTATACAAGACTAAACGTAATAAAGTTAGGATTATTATTACTTAAGGAAGTTTATTATATATTTATAGGAACAGACTAATAGATATAAAATAACTAGTTTAAGAGGATTTAGTTAAATATATTAATTACTAGGAAAACAAGAAATTAGTTTTCTACAGTGTAAATATCTTAAGTCTTCTTAGTACTAGTTATAGTAAGGTATAGAATAAGCTAAAAAGCTATAGTAAGGCTATTTACAAGTTTTACTAGTATATAGAGCTTCCTTTAGATATTATATCCTAAGCTACTATAGTAAGCTTTATGCGTAAATTACTTCTTTGTAGTATATATAGTAAATAGAAGCTCTTGTTCTTAAGTAGCTTAGGTGTAATATATTATAAGAATACTACAGCGATAAACAAGTTTTTAAGACGAAAATATATAGTATATATAAATTATTGTTTTAATAAAGACTTAGTATAGCTACTAATTAGGCTCTAGTTATACGTTGCTAGAAGTAGCGTAAAAGCCCCCTAGGATTAGCGTATACTTCTACTTAGGTTAAGCTCTCTCTATCCTTAATATTGTTATAGTAAACCTATATAAGTTCCTATTAAACCTATACTTTTCTTTTTCTCTTATATATAATATCGCCTCTATAACTATTATATATACGTTTTAGATAACTGTAATGCGCTTAGGAGATAGGAATTATTTTCTAGTATACTAGATACGCTAGTCGTTTAATACCTTACTTTCTAGGTATTAGTAGATATGTAGCTACAATATAACTAAGTAGACCTAGTTAATCTTTTTTTACTTCTATAGTAGGTTCTATAATAAGCTTCTAGAGTTCTTTTTATATTAACTTTAGCTCTATAGTAGGCACCTAGGCTATAAGTAAGAGATTCTACTCTCTTGTAAGTACTAACTATCCTATATAACTTTCTTAACAAAGAGAATAGTATTACTTAATATTATACTACGTACTCTCCTATATTACTAGAAAATACTATAAGTTAATTTCTATTACTCCTAGAGAAACCTATTCCCTAGGTACTATTACGTGTATAGTATTTATAGGCGGCTAAGTTATAGTAGTACTATTTGCGAGTTAAGAGCGTAGTTTAAAGGAAGTAAATAAAATACATAGAGAAATAGTACAATATAAATAAACTTATAAAGTAGTTTATCTTTATTTTATTAAGCGAAGAACCTAAGTAGGTTAAGTTTATACTCGTTTAGGTTGCAATCTCTAAGGTCTAGAGCTTCTATTAGATTCTTTAAGATAATATTAAGGAGTACTAGTAGTATATACTTTATAAGTGTTAGTCTATACTATAAAACCTTACTAAACTAGATTACTTTTAGTAGTATTATTTCCTTAATACTATTTAGATCTTAGTTATAGAAAATGTATATATAGTTAGGTAATATTTACTCTTTAATTTTAATAGGCTTGTTTAACTACTTTTAATCCTTTACTTCTAGCTTAATTCTAAGTTTATCTATAGATAATAATAGTAACGCAGATTCTAATCTAGGGAAAAGGACGAGTAGACCTATATTAAGGCTTGTAGTACCTTGTAGTATATAATTTAGCACCTTTCTTTCCTTTAGGTATCTTGTAATATTTTACTTAGCCTTCTCTTTGTTTTCTTTGTATTCTTTTTTTACCTTGTATATAATATCCTCTTTTACTACGTCTAAAGCTTTCTTGTTCTTTTATATAGGACTAAGATCTCTATATATAGTATTTATTATATTAGTATTTAGAGTTGCTAGTAATTCTTTATATAGTCTTTGTTTATAGCTTATAGTTTACTTATAAATAGAAACTCTATACTACTATTAATAGCTATTTCGCTTACTATTCTAAAGCTTATTAACTATAAGTTAATATATCTAGTAGTAGTAATACTTAGTATAATAGCTTTAGGCAATAGATAAATAGGTTTAGCTCTCTTACTTATTTAGGAAAAGGTATATATAGAAGAGCTTATTAATATAAGGTTTTTTATTACGCTTAGGTGTCTATTTCTCTAGTAGTTTTGCTATAACTACCTTAAGTAAGTCTAAGATATAGGTTAAACTAATCTTATTTACGCACTAGATAATTCTTAGCTATTATCTTTATTTTAAACTAGTAGGCTTTACGTCTAATACTTAGTGTAATACGTTTATATTAAAAGTCCCTATATTAGAAAAAGAGCTCCCTATAGCTTAACTATTAAGCCCTAATAGCTTTACTATACCTCTTATATTAGCCTTTTATAGTAATACTATACTAGAGATTCCTTACTACTTTAGGATATTTTCCTATTAATAAGACGTAATAAGCTCTTTTAAAAAGCGTAGCTATAATTTACAAAAAAAGGAATCTTTAATAAGCTCTCTTAAAAAGCGCAGCTATAATTTTAGAGAAAGGATATCCTTAATAGAAGAGAAGCGTTAGACGCAAGTCTTAGCTATATAAACTAAGAGTAAGGTACTTTCTATTAATAAAGTAATATTTCTAGGCTATAATAGTTAGTTATAGTTTTAATAGAGAAAGGATATAAGCTTATATTAATATTCTCTTTAATCTAATTAGTAAACTACGACCTAATTAATTTAGAGTAGCCTTTCCCTATTATAAATATAGTCTTTTTAGTAGTATTACCTACTACAAGGAGTAATAGTCCCCCCTTATTACCCTCTATAATTACTACAAATACCTACACTAATTTATCTTCTTCTATTAGGCTTATATCTTTATTATCTAAAAGAACTTACGTAATACAAATAGAACTAGAGATTAGTATATAAAGTAAGCTATAGACGAGTCTTATAGAAAGAGGAACACCTATTATAAGTAGAAAGAAGAGATCTACTACTTAGTATTTATCTATATTAGTCTCTTTGTATAGGAGACAAAGATTTTCCTAATATATAAATTCTAGGTAGAGCTTAAAAGTACTATCCTCTAAAAAATCTTCGCTTAGATTATAGTGTCGTACTTCTAAAGAGTCTAAATTAATTTTAGGCTCTTTACTTAGCTCTTAGTTATAAAGATTATAATAAAGATTTCTATATTTATTATTAAACTATTTAGTAAAAAATCGATTCTTGTCTTGCTTGTTATTATTAGCTAATATATTATTATTATCTAGGTAATTTTGTAGTATAGGTATATAGCCCTCGTAGGCTTATAGTAGGTTAGGTTGTAACTAGTAATCTAATATTATATAGTGTTCTATAGCTCTAAGTACTAAGGGATTAATAAAACTATCTTTAGGAACGCCTATTTATCTATACTTATCTACTTTGCTTCTAAATAGTTCTAGTAGTATATTTCCTATTTTAGGCCCTATATTACCTATTTTAGGCTCTATATCACCTATTTTAGGTCCTATATTACTTATTTTAGGCCCTATATTACTTATTTTAAATTCTATTTTACTTAATTTAGATTCTATATACTCTATATTAGTCCCTAATCTTATAAACAACAACTACGATCTTAACTTAGTATTATTTTAGGTTAGAGCTCTTACAGCCTATACTCTTAATTAGGTAGAGTAGTTTAGTATTATAAGTTGTTGCGTTATACTTTATAATATATAAGTACTTATCTATATATTTTCTTATACAATAGTTTTAATAATATTAAGGGCCTTTAGTAAGGCCTTACGATCTTCGCCTATTAGTATACTCTTTTTTAAAATCTAGGCATCTACTAGTCTCTAGATATAGTTAGTTTTCTTTTACTTCTATACTATATAAGTAATTAAATACTTTAACTAGAACTAAAGCTTTATATACTACTATTTTAGACTATAATATATTTATCTACTTATAAACCTATTACTAGGATAGTACTAAAGATATAGTATTACAGGCTATACACTAGAGCGAGCTATAGTACTAGAGACTAATAAATCTAATAGTAGATATTTACTAGTCTACACTAGGTAACACTTTATTTAATCTAGCGCAACTAGTAAGAGAGGGTTTTTTTCTTATATTACTTATACTAGTACGATAAAGTACAAAGATATTAAGAGGCTCTACTTAATAGTATCTTATAAGTAAGTATATAATAACATGTAAACTAATAATACTAAGACCTCTAATTTAGCTTTTAGTAAGTCCTTCTCTAAAGCTTAGTAACTAAGTAGCGTCTTACTAAGCTCCTTTCTTACCTCTATTATTTTTTTAATCTTTATCTTTGTTATTTAAGTCCTAATATATTATACTATTTAGAAACGTTTTCTAAGACTCTAGTAAGCCTAATTACTACTCTAAATTACTTATACTAACGACAAAGTAGTATAATTAAGCCTAAAATACAAAAAGTATATAAGGATTTAGCTAGTAAATTATTACGACTCGAATGCGACTATAAAAACCTTAATAGGTATCTCTTCTACTAATATATACGAACCTTATTTATTATATTCTTTCTATCTACTATAATAATAACCCTAATCCTAATACTAGTAAATTATATTTATAGGAAAAGCTCTACGCTTAGAGTAAGTAGGCTAGATACGCTAGTATAGCCTAATATTAGCCTTAATTACTATAATCGATACTAGGCATATTTTATCCTTAGTATTATATTTATTATATATATTTATAAGGTAATCTAGAGCGAACTTATATATTATATTACTATACGGCAAAATTTACTATATATAGTACGTAGAACTATTCTTGTTAACTCTATACTACTAGCGTAGTTAATACAAGAGAACCTCTTGTTATAATTCTATAGTTTCTCTAGAAAAATATCTATTATCTTAATTAATTAGGACTTTAGTCCTCTATCTAAGCTACTAGAAAGAAGGGAAAACCTTATCTACTTACTAGAGATTGCTAAAACACAATATATACAAGATAGGCTAAAAGTAAGTATTAAATAGCCTGTAAAGCTAGATATTAGTAGGCCTAATATACGCCCTCCTCCTTAGTCTTAGAAATTTAAAGATATCTAGGCGTAGATTAAAGTAAAGAAGATAGATGTAATTTACTTTTATTAAAGAAAAATTTAGAAGACTAGTAAAAAAATTAAAGGGCTTTAAGTAGGGTAAAAGAACTTTACCCTACTACTATTAGCTTTTATTACTTTTAATACTCTATTAGTAGCTTATATAGTATATTAGATAGTAATTTATTATAAGCCTAGATATATAACGCCTAGGATACTACTAACCTCTACTAATAATATTGTGTAAAATAATATTTATATTTTGTAGTAGTATTAAAATCTTTGTAGCGTAATATTAAATACGCTAATCGCGCTATTAGTAGTACTTTGTGCTATTCTAATTACTTTTACTAGACTACTCTCTTAGATTATTTATCTAACCTAGGCTGTGCGCTAGTTAAATTAGATTAACAACCTCTTAGTATAGTCTCTTAGCGTACTTTAAAGAATATTACTACTTATTATCCTAAGTATAATAGTTAAGGTATTTTTAGTTACTCTTAAATACCTTGTTTAGAAATAGGGTATCCTATTAAAAAGTACTATAAGCCTTAAAATCTAGAACTACTTCTTTTACTTTCTTCTTATTTAGCTTACTCTAGTTATATTGTTATTTACTAGGCTTACTTTAATTATAAATAAAGTATCTAATAGAGAGTCGCTTATTATAACAATATTAAAAAATCTCTCTAAAGTAAGTAACTATTTCCTTTTATACGTACTATTACAGTTATTATTAGTTAGTACTAACTCTCTATTACGTCTTAACTACCTAGTTAGGAAGCTCTTTTTAGGGCTATTATTAGATAAGATAGTAACTTAAATATTAGAAAGAGATCTTGTAGAAGATATTTAATAGGGAAACTTTATACCTATCTATACTAATCTTTCCTATATTAGTATATAGTAATAGGATAAGATTTAATTATTTCTAATTAGCTAAAAAAGAAGTAGGTTTCCTCTACGTAATTGTTTTACTAATTATTATTCCTATCTAGGTACTTGTATTTGTACTCTTTTAGTTTATATATTTAGAATTAACTATTATTCTTACTAAGCAAGATAATAGAGGCAATTTCTACCCTAAAGCTCTAAAACACTTTTTAATAGGTATTTATATTATAGAAATAAGTTTTATTATTCTATTTCTACTAGTAAGAGACTTATAAGGGTAGCTAAAATATATTAAATAGGCTTACTTTATAGTTATTATAACTACCTTAACTATAGTATACTATTATATACTTTGTAAAGCTTTTAACTCTTTACTAGAATTTACGCCTACCTCTCTCTAGTATTCTAGAGCTAGGAATATAGTATATAATAGCTTATTCGAAGATAGTACTCTTAAAAAGATTCTAGTAGTTAGACTTCCTTGTAATAGCTTAGAAGTAAGCTCTAATAAGGTATTTTAGATTTAAGAAAAGTTAGGTAAGATATATATCGCTAATAATACGGCTACTATAAGCCTATCTAGTAAGATTACACTAAATAAGACGTAACGTAATATTATACTATCTTAGGAAAAGTATAGTATTAAAACCCTACAATTATAGTAGTATAAATATTATATTATTAGTATAGGTTATTAATTAGTGTAAATAGCGTACAGCGTAAGGTAAAATCGTGTAGTACTAGGGGATAAGTCTCCTATCTTACCTAGCTCTCCTCTAAGTAAAGGTAGAATAACGCTACTATAAAGCTAACAACGACGCATCTAGTATATAAAATTAACGAAAAAAGTAACCTCCTATATATAACATTAATCCTATTATTTGTATTATACTATATATATATATAATTTAAATATATATATATAGAACCTAGGAACTATATATACTTATATATGCACTCGCTTTAGAGTAGATCCTTATTTAAATATAACTAATTAGCTAATTAGAGCGATATATTATAGGGGAAGATCTACCCTTATAAGTATATATAGGGCTAGGCGTAGCATATATAATATTATAGGTACTAGGCGCTTATTAAATAAGTACTAGTTACCTTTAAGCTAAGCTACCTACGTAATAATAATAATATTATCTTAATTATTAGAAGCTAGCTCTTAGAATATATCTAATAAGCTAGATAGGAATACTTAGCGTAGAGATAGTAAAGACTAAGATTCTTAACTTTCTTAAGCTTCCTTAGAAGGAGCTATCTATAAAATACTATAGAGTAAGTATCTAATTTACTATACACTCCTATTATATTAAAGCTCTTAAATATCTTAGATTATTATATTACCTAGACGTAGAGTTTTCTAGTACCTACAATAGATTAATTTAAGTTAATTAAGTTACTTATAGTAGTAGATCTACAATAAAACGCCTAGATTCTTATTTAGCGCTCTATCTTACGTGTGTCTTCCTCTAAAATATTAGAGCTATCCTATTATTTCTAATAACTTTTTAGACCTAAGAGAAGCCTACTACTAAGCTTAATTAAGCTTCTATATAAAGATTCTAAAATAGTCTACTTTATCTACTAGTTAGCTTATAATATCTTTATACTAAGTAAAGATATATCTATAGAAATACTTGTAAAGGTAGTAGATATAATCTAACGCTATAAGGTCCTTAATACGTTGCTATTATATAGTATAATTTAGTACATCTTTATTATATTTACGCTAAAGCTAGAAAAGATAGTATTAAGCAAGCTACTTAAACTTTTAAAAATAGTAAAGATATTAAACTATAAAAAGTTCTAATAACTCCTTAAAGATATATTCTCTCTCTATCTACTTTACTACAAAACTTTACCTTTTAAATTAGACTTAATAGGTCCTAGAAATAGATATACAATTATACTAGGTATAAGTCCTAACCTAGATAGGTATCTACTATTACTAATAACTTAAAGTATATTTAAGCCTAAATAATATAATATATTGTACAAAAGTAGTATCTATAATCCTAAGCTCTATAAACAATTATACAATATAAGAATAGTATAATCTTGCTATATAGGTTGTAAAAGACTACCCTAGCTTAAAAGAAGTTAAGTTATAACTTGTAATAAAAAAGGGCTTTATTAATATAGAGGGGTTAATTACCTCTACTATAGATAAAGTTAAAGTGTATCTCTAAGATACTATATACTATAATAAAGAAAGTCTATAAGAATAAGAGCTATATAATAGACTATAATACCTCTAGATAAGTAATAAGGTAAAAGGCTCTAACTATATAGATTTTAAAGATATAGAAGTATACAGTATACTTATTAGAGATAATATTAACAATAACCTTAATTCTAATAACAATATATCTATTAGCTCTTCTTAAACTATTTAAAGTTATTAGTAGTTTTCTTTATAGAGCAAATTTAATAGATTAATTAGATTAGTACTTTCTATATATCTAGCTACAAGCTCCTAAAATCAACCTAAGTACAAAAGTCTAAACGGCCCTATAGGTAGACTATATAGGCTAAGAGTTATAGGGTTATAGGTATAAGAAGCGTTAAATAGTATATTTAGGTCTATATAATAATATAAGATAGTAGAGTAAGTTGCTATTACCCTTAGTAGTATAAATCTAGCTTGTTACTTAGTTACTAACATAGAAGACTAATAACTCTCGGCGAGTACTAATAAAGGATAATTAATACTATTCTAGAATAGTATTCCCCTTAGCATCTTAATCTACGCCTTAAGATACCTTACATATCTAGAGTAGTTAGTCTTAATTTCTTTCTTTTAATAAGTAAATATTACTTAATTATTAGCCTTACACCCTCTAGGTAGGTACATTTTTTGTTACTATTAGAGTACCTATTATATAGAAAGTTTCTATTACACTATACTAATTAGGAGAAAAACTATAATATAATACAACGCGCTTTAATACCTTTACTTTTTAGTTATAGTAAGTAATATATACGTGTTTTAATCTTTTTAGAGCTAATATCTTATAGTAAATAATAATAGATAATAGTAACTTAAGAGAATAACTACATTTAGGTTTATTTTGTAAAAGCAGCTTCTTATACATTCTCTTTATCTTAAGTTATTTAATAGCAAAGCTATATTACTAACTTACTTTATATAACCTTTGCTTAACTATACTATACGCTTACTCTAGTAAGTTAAGACTATTACCTAGGCTAATCTAGAACTAATATAGCTAAAGAACTAGAAGGAAGCTATAATATAAGGGGTTGTATATTAGCTTAGTTTCTTTCTTAAAACTAATTAATTATTTGTAGACTAAGTTTAAGCGCGAATAATAATATTTTAATAGAAGTTAAATATATAAATTACTTTACAAGAAACGTTCCTTTAATTAATTTTCTTAGCTAAACTTAAATAAGCTTATCTTTATATATATAGAAAATATTATTAGGCCTCTTAGACCTTTTCTACTTATTTAACAAATTATTCTAAGATATAGCGCCTATTTTGTTGTGTTTATTAATTGCTATAAACTAAGGAAATTTACTATCCTTAGTAAGCTCTCCTATAGTAATATCTATATTAAACTAATTTAATTTATAGAGAGCTCCTTGTATAAGCTTATTAGTTTTTTTAGGAGGTAAATACTAGAAGATAATAGTGTCTTCAAGCCTCCTAATAGGGCGATTATCTGTAACTTCTATATTAAAATCCTACTACTTAGTTTTAGTCTAAGTAGGACTAGTAGGAGCATTGCATATAGATAATACTAGCTATACTTATACCTTTACTTAATTTTTAAGAGGGGTATTAGTTAAAAGAGGAATATAGATAGGAGGTAATACTAAAATCTTATTTAAATTAGGTTTAGAAAGAGAGAGCACTATTAATAGCCTAGCCTATAGTTTAACTATAGATAGTCTAGCTTAAGTCTCTATATTAGGTATAACTATTAATTGTAGTTTAAAGCTATTAAAAAAGTAGGTTAAGATTAATATAAGTATTCTATAATCTATTAAGGCGTTCCTAGTACTTTGTTTAAGAGCACTCTAGATAGTAGGAAGGAAAAGTTATAAATAAGTCCTAAGTGTACAATTTAAAGTATTACTATCTATTATTATTAAAGGTTTAGGAGGAGTTAGTCGAATCTTAAATATCCTTAGCTTTTCTTAGTAAGTAGTAGCTTCTACTTTAAACTTCTCTAGAGATACAAAGTATATAGTACTTAGCTACTCTTAACGTATATAGATATAAATCTCGCATAGGTTAGGATTTTACTAACTTAGCTTTAGGATCTTATTAGACTTAAAGCCTAGTTAGTTCGTAAGTTAGCTAAGC
>JALNQF010000408.1:0-33716 GCA_028456385.1 Ophiosphaerella korrae | reverse complement strand
TTTATCTACTATTTACTCTTTTTAGTTAATTGTTAAAACTACCTTATTAAGTTATCTTGCGTAAAGTCTACCTTACAATTATTATCTATTTTAAATAAACTACTAGTAATTACTACTTATATTTATTTATAATTTTATTACTTTTTATAAAAAGCTTAGTTATATAAGTAGTTATATTTTAAGTTAGAGCTTAAGCTTAAGCTTAATACTTATAGCTTAAATCTTTTAAATATTATAAATATACTAGCTTTTAATTAGTAGTTTAGGGCTAATACTCTTATAATAAAGCTAAGTAGATTCTATTAATTTACTTTAGTATAAGTGCTTTTAAGCTAAAAATTAAGCTCTAGATTACTAATTAGCTTATTATCTAATTTTAGTTTAGAGCTAGTATTAGAATTAATACTTCTAAGAAATTTTATATAAGAAGCTTTCTTATTACTTTTATAATATTATTAATAATTATATACTAATATAAGTATAGCTACTTATTATACTAAAGCTTTAGTAATTAGTATTTTTAGTAAGCTTTTTATAACTTAGCTTAGTATTAAGCTTAAATAAAATTACTAGTACTAGTATAAAATAAAGCTAGTAAACTCTTATAATATAGCTTTATTATTTATAAGTAAAGTTATTTTAGCTATTACTAAATAGCTTCAATTAACTATAGTATTTACTTAACTTGTTAGAGCTCTAAAGTATACTTTTTATAATACCTAAGTAATTATTATACGTTAGTATTTTTTTATTATAAGCTTATAAGTAGCTACTTCTTTTACTATTACTTAGTTCTTTAGTTTAAGTTAAACTAGTTTATTAGTATAAATATTAGAAATATTATTAGCTTTTAAATTAATAAACTACTAAATACTTAGCTTAAAAGTATTATAGTAAAGTAGTACTTTTATTAAGTAAAGTTATTTTACTATAAAATATTATAAGTATTAAAGTAATAAATAAGATAAAATAAATTAAAAGTATACTAAACTTATAATTTTTTACTATAGTATATAAGATAAAACTATTATAAGATATAAGCTTAAAAATTAGTAAAAGATAATTATTAATTAAAGAGTTACTTAAGTTAAACTACTTATATATAGTAAAGTAGCTTAAATAGCTTATATAGCTTACTTACTACTATAAGCTTATTTAACTTAAATAAAGTAAAGCTTTAACTTATAATAGTATTCTTTATAAAAGTTACTAAAAACTAAAAAATTATAGTATTATTATATTATTATATAACGTATTCTACTACTAAGCTAGCTATATTACTAAGTTAGCTACTTCTTCTTAGTATTATAAATATTATATATAAATAATAATATAGCTTTAATAAAGTAATAAATTAACTTATTAAGAAAGTAAAATTAAACTTAAACTTTAAGCTTATACTTTAAGCTAATTTTAGACTTTATAACGTACTACTATAAATTTAAATATATAATACTAGTAGCTTTCTAACTAGCTTTATAGAATCTCTTATTAACGCGCTACTTAACTAAACTACTAGAAACTTACTATAATAGAAGAGTAAACTATTATATAATATATTCTTAACTTTAATTTAAAAGGATTTACTCCTTAGCTATATAAAGTAGTAGATATAGCTAATAAATTATTAGTAGCGCGTAGTAAAGAGCTAGTTAAGAAAAACTAGCTTTTATACTTTATAGTATATATAGAAGAGCTTAAGATAGCTTTTAATTAAGTAAAAGATTACTAGAAAATACTTTAAAAAGATTTAGTAGTTATTAACGCGTAGTTTAAGCTTATATAAGATATAATAGTAACGTATAGTATTAATCTAAATAATATCTATAACTTTATTAAGACTTACTTTTAGATAAAAATAATTAAATTAATAAAAGTAATTATAGGCTTAGAGAGGTATATAAAGCCTAATCTTATTTAGCTAAGTAATTATAAGTAAGTTATAGCTATTATAAGTATTTATACTACTAGCTATATAACCTTACTATTTATTATCTATAAAGGATACGTTTATATCTCTACTTAGTATAAGGAAATAGATATACTATATAATTAGAAAATCTCTATCTCTAAAAATAGATAAATAAATAATATACTTAGTTTTAAGTAGTTAAAGTACTTTAACGTATATATAAAAGTATATTAAGTAGAGTTATACTAGCTACTTAAATTAAGATTTTAAAGACTACTACTTTAAAAATAAGATTCTAATACTTTATATACTAGCTTACTTATCTTATATTCTCTAGCTACTTAATATTATCTACTTCTTACTATTAAAGCTTAAGTACTCTTAGTATATATAAGACTTAGTATACTAATATATTTACTATATTAATAAAGAAGGCTTCTTTCTAGCTATTAGAGATACGTTTTTTAATATATTTATATATAAAAATTATAAAAAAGCTATTAAAATATCTAGATTAGTTTTTATTAATATATAAGAAGTCTTTAATTACTTTAAAGTATAGCTATATACTTTAATAAGACTCTAAGTAATATACATAAATTTAGCTTTTAGTTAAAGCTTATAAGTAGCTCTTTTATATAATTACTAGAATTAGCTTAGTAAGAGTTCTTATAGCTTATTAAAAGAGCTAAACTTATACTATATTAAAATACTCTTATAAGCTCCTAGATTATATAGCTTAAAATATAATTAGTAAAGATAATAAAGTATAAAATATGTAAGTAGAAGTAGATTTAGTATAGTAGTATATTAGAGTATAGTACTAGAGTATTATATATAGTTATAGAAGTATCTAGTAAAACTTAGAGAGTAAAGAAGGCTTATAGTAGTAGTAGTAGTAAGTAGGCTTAATAGGCTTAACTAAGTTAATAGTATTATAGAAACTATAATAAGATAGAGTATAATACTTATATATACTAAAAAGATATAGAAAAAGATTCTAAATCTACTATAAGTATATTATACGTAGATTCTATAGTTAGTTATTAAGTAAATTAATTTTTTATATATAATATTTATAATTCTAAGAAAAAGTAGCTAGCTTAGTAGTATAGCTAGCTTAGTAGTAGAATATATTATATAAAAGTATTACTTTACTATAATTACTATAGATAGAAGATCTACTAGGTATTAATTACTAAATAAGTACTTATATTTATATAGTAATATAAGCGCTACTAAAAGTACTAGTAAAGAAAGTAGTAACTTACTTATAATACTCTCTTATACTTAAACTAGCTAATATACTTATACTATAAAGAGCTTTAATAGGCTTACTTATACTAAGCTAAGTACTAACCTAATTTCTAAGCTATACTTATATATATATACTTATAATAATATCTAAGTTATTAAACCTAACTTTAAAGAAAAGTACTTATATATATTTCTTAGCTAGCTCTTTAACTTTAGTAGAAAGCCTACACTTTTATATCTTCTAACTTTAGAATTATTACTAGAGCGTTTAAGCTATAATATTAATATTATAAGTTTTAGAAAGGTACGTAGCTATTTAATTAAAAGTAAGACCTTTATAGAAGAGCCTAATAAGCTTAAGTTAATATAGTATTATATTAACTTTTAGGTAGCTAGCTATAATAATTAGAATACCTAATATATAATTTAGAAAGTCTAATACTAACTAGGAGGTATTTTTATATTACTTTATACTATTATACTATATTATATTATATATTATTTATAGGTAAAAGTAGTTATAGAGGCCTAGTAAGGTAAGTAAAAAAGTTTTTTAAGTTTTATTATTAACGTATCTCTACGCGTAATATATATATTTACGTAATATATACTTTTTACTTAACTTAAGTTTATATAACAAGTAATAACTCTACTAATATAGACCTAATTTAAGCTATAATTAAAGAAATTAAGTTATATAGACTAGAAGAAGGTTTCTTATATAAAAAAATTGCAACTAAATATTGTTATAGGTGTAATAGAAGAAATCGAGATAGAACCAATTAGTCCCGATCTAGGCACTGACGAAGCATAGGACGAGTAGGGTAACGACCTCGATTAGGAGACTATACATAACTAGGACACCTAGGCTAATCTATAATCTGTAGACTCTTGGCATTAATAGATTATAGATTAAGACAATCTATAATCTACTAGTCTTAGCAACTATAGATTATAGATTACGACGAGTATATAGTTAGTAAGATGTGCATCGTTAGGATAGTATTAGTAATTCAATCCTTTAACTATAGAACACTAATACAAGATAGTTGCAAAACATCTTCTATTGTTTATAAGTTATTGTAGATTATAACCTAAGCTTTTACTATTAACTCTTAATCTACTAACCCTATTATAGGTACCTATAGTTAATAACAGGTAGCCTGTTATACCTTACTAATTTAGTTATTGCGAGAAGCAAAGCGTAAGTAGCGCATAGTCTAGCTAACACGATAGTAGAAAGTTTAACTAAAATAAGCAAAGCCCCTAAGAGTAGTTATAAATCTAATAGCACTATATAGGAAACAATTAAAGACTAAATTAATAATCTAATCTTAGACAAAGAAGATATAAAAATAGTAATCGATACTTTAGAAATATAGAATAAGGAACTACAAGATTACGCAAAGTAGAATAAAGTATAGATTAAAGCTATTATTAAAGGTTAGAATTAGATAGAACTAATTATACAACGTCTAGCAATAAGTGCGACAAAGAAACTACCTAAGATACCTGTCTTTAAGAAGTTTAATAGAACAAAGGAGAAACTAAGACCCTTTATTACTTTAGTACAACTCTAGATAGATGTACAAGTACTACACTTTAATATAGAAGAAAAAAAGGTAATATATATTAGGTTACACCTTAAGGAAGACGCGATAAGATAGTATAAACCTTACTAGATAGACTATACAATATACTCTCTAATAACCTAGAAGGATAAAACTAGAGCTATTTTTAGAAGTTACAAATACTTTACTAAATAAATAAGAGTAGTATTTAGGGACACAGACGTTACCTAATAAGCTAAAGAATAGCTAGAAAAGCTTACATAAAGTTAAAGTGTTCTAAAGTACGTATTATAATTTAAATAACTATCGTAGAATATAGAATAGAATAAGTTAGCCTTAATATTACAATTTAAACAAGGACTTAACTTAAAAATCTAATACGAGATAATATATATAGAGAAACTAAGGATACTAGAAGCCTTAAAGTAATAGGTAATATAAATAGATAACAATCTTTAAGAATAGAAGAAGAACAAGTATAGAGGTTATACCTAAAACTATAACAAGGGAGACCCTATAATCCTTAACGCTAACAAGGATAAAAAGAGAAAAAAGAGTAAAGACTTTACGTACTTTAACTATAGTAAACTAGGCTACTACGCAAAGAACTATAGATCTAAGTTAAAAAAAGATATAGTATACTATAAGTATAGGAAACTAAGACACTTTACAAAAGACTATAAAAGTAAAGACCTAAAGTGTAACGTAGGTTACTAGGGTCAACTTCCTAATACCTAATAAGAGGTTAGTAAATTAAGAGATAATAATAAAAGTTTGTGTTAGGATCTATAATAACTATAAATAATAGAAGATGTTTTGCAACTATCTTATATTAGCGTTCTATAGTTAAAGGATTAAATTACTAATACTATCCTAATAATGCGTATCTTACTAACTATATACTTAGCGTAATCTGTAATCTATAGCTACTAAGATAAACAGATTATAGATTGTTTTAATCTATAATCTATAGCTGCTAAGAGTCTATAGATTATAGATTAGTCTAGGTGTCCTAGTTGTGTATTATCTCTTAATCGAGATTATTACTCTACTCGTCTTATACTTTGTTAGTACTTAAGTTAGGACTAATTAGTTCTATCTTGATTTCCTCTGTTACACCTGTAACACTATTTCTCTTCCTAGGCGGGTCCTAGTTTACCTATCCTAGAGCTAGAGTTATTAATCTAGTTTCTTTATTAATATAGAGTTCTTTATCCTCCCTTATAACTATTTTATCTACACGTTGTTACTATCTCCTTACTAATTGTGTGTTGCGTAATAGTATCGAAATATTTCCTTGTTCTTATTATACTTCTCTTAAATTAAATCCTAAGTCCCTTCTTTGTATTATTTCTGCAAACGATAGTAGGGCTTATAAGGCGTATATTCGTGCGAATATGTATAGTTCTTGTAATATATCTAGTGTTTCTCTTTCTAAGTGTACGTTTATTATACTTATTCTTGCGTCTAGGCTTAATAATAATAGGGAAAGCCGTTAACTAAACTTAAGAGAAATTACTATCTTAAATTATAGAGGCTAAAGCTAAGCGTAAGCGTATCTAGGAGCTTGCGTAGAGTAAGCTAGTAGAGAATTAAGCTTATCTCTCTTGTCTTTGTAAGATAAAGGCCTTAAATAATAAGAAATTAGCTAAGTAGTTAGTAGCTCTTAAAGCTAAGCTAGACTTAGATAAGGCGTTTAGTGTTACTATAGTAGGTCCTACACTAAATATCTTTATTATCTCTCTATTTATTGTTAGTAATGTTAGTTCTCTTAGTTTACTGCTAGGCGTTCTAGAGGGTTTTAACTTTAGAACTCCTCTAGTTTCTTAGGGTAATTAAGGTTGTCCTCTAGTTCCTATGTTTTCTCCTATAGTTATCCTTTTTTGTCTATACCTATCTATTCTACTAGGTAGTAGTTCTTGCTATTATAGAACTAGTGTTGTAAGATTTCTTTAACTTCCTATTCTTCTTATTCTCTGTACGTGTCTACTTTATACACTAGTAGTTCTACTTCTTATAATACTTGTTCTAGTAGAGCTACGTAGAATGTTAGATATATCTTTATCTTGTTTAGTAGCTTTAGTCTAAATATAACTAGTAAGATTTTCTTCTTAATTTTGTATAGTCCTATCTTAACGTAGTCTAGTTTTAAACTAGGTTGTTTGCTCTTAATATTCTTCTTAACTAACTATACTTTTTCTCCCTTTCTAAATTAAGGTCCCTATTTATACTTCTTGTTATAGTATTTTACTATCTAATCGTGTAGGAACTCTACGTCTTGTCTTAGTTGATTATATATATCTCTTAGCCTATTAGCGAAGTTCTCTCTTCTTAGAGACTAAGATATTTTAGTTCTTAGTGTTCTATATGCGCTAGGTTCAAATCTATAGTTTGCAAAAAAGAGTAATACTTTTATTACTATATTCTTTGCGCTGTTGTATACTAACTGTACTATAGGTAGTAACTATACCTAGTTATTCTAGTTATAGTTAAGGTAGTATCTTAAGTACTGTTCTACTATCTAATTTATTTATTCTAATTGTCTATCTATCTATAGATAATATACTGTAGATATTACGTATCTAATTCCTAATTACGCTGTTATTATTCCCTATAGTTTTAATGTAAATCGTATATCTCTATCTATAATAATCTTATCTAGTAGTCTATATTAACTAATTATAGTTTCTAGAACCTAGTATATAGTAACTTCTATCTTACTTTTTTCCTTGTATAGTCTAAAGTATATATACTTTGTAAGTTTGTCTACTATTATTAAAATTCTATTATACTTAACTCCTAATATTAGGTCTTTAGACTTAGGTAACTTTGTAATAAAGTCTATTGTAATAACTCCTTATAGTTATTCTAGTACTTCTACTAGTTGTAATATCCTATATAGTGTATATCTATTATGCTTATTCCTTTAGTATTCTGTATAGTCTCGTAGTATTTCTATTACTAGTTGTCTTACTTTTAGGATATAGTAATCTTATAGTAACCTATCTAGGGTCTTGTTAATCCTTTAGTATCTATATACTAGTAGTTTATAAAACTATTATATAAATTCTCTTTAGATTTTCCTTAGAATATATATTCTTCTATGTGCTTGTGCGAGTCCTTTATAGATTTCTAGTTTCTCTATTTCTTTAGATACTTCTTGTGTTGTTTTCTAAATCTATTTGTCTAGCTCGCTACTTTTTCTTTTAAGTGTTATAGCTATTTTAGGTGTATTTAGGACTAAATGTCCTTCTTTGTTTTTAACTAAGATTGTACTAGTAGCGCTTACTTCTTCTTATAAGTCTAGTCTTCTACTAAGGGCGTCTATAAACTAGTTGTCTTTCCCTTTTATATGTATAATTTCTATATTAAATATTAATAGATATTCCTACTATCTTATATAGCGTTATAATAGTTCTTTATTTATTATAAATCCTATAAGATTCTTATAATCTATATAGACCTTCGTTTAATATTTTACTCCTTGTAAGTATACTCTCTATTATTTAAATACTTTATAGATTGCTAGTATTTTCTTGTTATAGATTAGATAGTTAAGTTCTACTATCTTTATTTTCTTAGAGAAGTATTTAACTAAATATTCTTTTTTAGTCTCTAGGTCTTCTTGTATTAGTGCTATTCTATAGACTAAATTAGATGCGTCTGTTTTTACTATTACTAGTAGGTCTAGGTTATACATTCTAATAACTAAGTTTTCTATAAACTTCTTTTTAATCTTGTTAAATACTTTATTATATTCTTTTATCTATTTAAATAGCGTGTCCTTTTTTATAAGCCTTATTATTAGTTCTATATCTTTATACTATCTTACTATTAACTTTCTACAAAAGTTAGCTAGCCTATAAAATTGTTGTACTTCCTTTAAGTTTTTTAGTGTTAGCTATTCGTTAATTAATTTAATCTTCCCTAGGTCTATTTTGATTTTTCCTAGTTCGATAATAAATCCTAGGAAATCTATTTCCTTTGTGTAGAATTCGTATTTTCTTATTTTAAGAAATAGTTTATTTTCTACTAGTTTCTTTAATACTTTGTGCACGTGTTGTACGTATTCTTCCTCTATTTCTAAGAATATAAGGATATTGTCTAAGTATACAAATATAAATATATCTAAGTACTCTCTTAGTACTATATTAATCTTTTCTTAGAATACTACTAGTGTATTTGTTAAGCTAAATAGTATAACTAAGTATTTATATAGTCTATACTATGTTCTAAATACTATTTTCTATTTGTTACCTTCTTTAATTCTAATCTAATAGTAGGCGTTTTAGATATCTAGCTTTATAAAGATCTTTACTTTTTATAGTTTATCTTATATTCTATCTATTTATAGTAGTAGGTATTAGTTCTTGTTTATAATTGCGTTAGTTTTTCTAAAATCTACGTAGAGTCTTTTATTATTTATTCTCTTTTTATCTACGAATATAAGTCTATATACTACTAAGGATTTAGATTCTCTTATCTATCCTTTTTTTATTGCAGTCTAAATAAACGCTCGTTTAATCTTAGATTCTTCTCCTGTTTTTTAGTAGACTAGGCTCTATCTTAGGTTTCTTCCTTCTTCTAGTTCTATCGCTAAGTCCTATAGTTAATATTCTAGAAGGTAGTCTTCTAGCTCTATAAGCTATTCTTCCTATTTCTTGTATTCTTTTAGGAATTCTCCTTTATAGGTGCTTATATTAGCTTTTAACGTATTAGTTTTACTATAACTAATTTTCCCTATTCTCTAATTGATATGTAGGTTAGTTATCTATAACTATAGTATACCTAATATTATATTTTACTCGTTATCGATTGTTGTTATATCTATAACTATATTTTTAATTGTTATCCCTTCTAATTTAAGCGTAGAGAAAACTATCTTGAACCTAATAGGTTCTTAGAATAGTTTTCCTTTAATTATACTTAGTTATTAAGGGTATTTCTTTGTTATATACTTTATTCTTTATGTTTCTACAAACTTCTTTAATATAAAGTTCTTTGTAGCTCTACTATTAATTATTAATTGTACTTCTCTTCCTTAGTATGTACCTTTCTTTGTAATATGTAGGCCTCCTATACCTTCTAGCTGTTCTTACTTAGGCGTTTTAGTAAATTGTCTATTCTTTTATAGCTATAAGCCTACTTTAAGCTTATACTCTTTATATTTTAGATATTTATTATATATGTATTTGTACTATAGTCCTCCTTAGACGCATTTCTTAGATAGTTTTAGGCTAGGTCTTATTACTACGTATCTGTCTTCTAGGATTATTTCCTATCCTTAAATGTCTTCTACTAGGATTACTCTTGTATAGTTATATCTTTTTCTTCTTATAGGCTATATATTGTTGTTTGCTTTAGAGTTCCTATATATAGTACAATTCTTATCTAAGTATACTAACTATAATACTTTAAAGTGTACTAGATATTTTAGATCTATTACTTTGTTATCTCCTTTCTAGTACTTATCTCTTCTAGGTGTATCTATTATTAGGATATAGTACGCTACTAGTATTCTTAGTGTATAGGCTTTATTAATCTATCGTATTCTCTTTACGAGATACTACTATTTTTTTTCTATAGGTATTCTTCTTACTATAACTATATATTACTTTATCTATTCTTAAAATAGCATAAACTTTGTTTCTTTAGGATTGTATTCTTTCTAGTCTTCGTACGCTTCCTCTATACTTATAACTAGTAAGTATTTCTAAACGAACTTCTATTTTTTGTTATATTCTTCTATATCTATTATTGTGTAGCTATTATAGCTATATATTATTAGCTAGGTATACTCTATTCCTCTTATACTAACCTATTTCTTACTTTCTTGCAGTCCTTTAGAGGAAGCCGTAGTAGTCTCTTTATCTAGTGCTAGTCCTTTAGCCTAGATTAATAGTACTAAGGGCTCTTCCCTTTCTAAGTCTTCTATTAGTAGGTCTATTACGTGTACTATCTCTTCTAGCTACGCTTTTGTTCTTTCTTTTGTTACTACTACTCTATATCTCTATTATAAGAAGTATCTTACTCCTTACTTACTAGAAAGGTATATATAGCAGTCGTCTTTATAATAAAAGGTCTAATAGAGTATTGTATATTATATTTCTTTACTCCTAGCTACCTTCTCTTAAGGTTTAGCCTGTGCTTATAGTACTTCCTTCTTCTTCTTAGTTGTTTTTAACTAAGTTTCTTTTTTTAGGTCTTTACTCTTATAGTCTTTTATAAAGTGTCCTAGTTTCCCGCATTTATAATATGCTATATCCTATTTCTTCTTTAACTAGTAGTCTTTTACGTAGTAGCCCCTTTTACTATAGTTAAAGCACGTAAAGTCTTTGCTCTTCTTTTTCTTCCTATCCTTGTTAGCGTTAAGGATTATAAGGTCTCTAGCATCCTAATTTCTATTTTAGGTGCTATACTTGTTCTTTTTCTATTCTTAAAGATTATTGTTAATTTGTATTACCTATTGCTTTAGGGCTTCTAGTGTCCTTAGTTTCTCTATATAGATTATCTTGTATTAAATCTTAGAGTTTAGTCTTTCTTTAAATTGTAACATTAATACGGACTTGTTCTATTCTATGTTTTAGGATAGTTGTTTAAATTATAATATATACTTAGGAACACTCTAGTTCTATATAAGCTTCTCTAGCTATTCTTTAGCTTGTCGTGTAACGTCTGTGTCTCTAAATACTACTCTTATTCGTTTAGTAAAGTATTCGTAACTTCTAAAGATAGCTCTTGTCTTATCCTTCTAGGTTATTAGAGAGTGTGTTATGTAGTCTGTCTAGTATAGTTTGTACTATCTTATTACGTCTTCCTCGAGGTGTAGCCTAATATATATTACCTTCTTTTTTTCTATGTCGAAGTGTAGTACTTATACATCTATCTAGAGTTAAGCTAAAGCAATAAAGGGTCTTAGTTTCTCTCTTATCCTATCGAACTTCTTAAGGACAGGTATCTTAGGTAGTTTCTTAGTCGCACTTATTGCTAGACGTTGTGTAATTAGTTTTATCTAATTCTAGCCTTTAATAATTACCTTAATCTATACTTTATTCTATTTTGTATAGTCCTATAGTTCCTTATTCTACGTTTCTAAGGCGTTAATTACTATCTTTATGTCTTCTTTGTCTAAAATCAAGTTATTAATTCAGTCCTTAATTATTTCCTATATAGTACTATTAGACTTGTAACTACTCTTAGGGGCTTTACTTGTTTTAGTTAAACTTTCTACTATTATATTAGCTAGACTGTGCGCTACTTACGCTTCGCTTCTTGCAATAACTAAATTAGCAAGGTGTAACGTAGGTTACTAGGGTCGACTTCCTAATACCTAATAAGGAGTTAGTAGATTAAGAGATAATAATAAAAGTTCGTGTTAGGATCTATAATAACTATAAACAATAGAAGATATTTCGCAACTATCTTGTATTAGCGTTCTATAGTTAAAGGATTAAATTACTAATACTATTCTAATAATGCACATCCTACTAACTATATACTTAGCGTAATCTATAATCTATAGCTGCTAAGATAAACGGATTATAGATTGTCCTAATCTATAATCTATAGCTGCTAAGAGTCTATAGATTATAGATTAGTCTAGGTGTCCTAGTTGTGTGTTATCTCTTAATTAAGATTATTACTCTACTCGTCCTATGCTTTGTTAGTACTTAAGTTAGGACTAATTAGTTCTATCTCGATTTCCTCTGTTACACCTATAATATAAAGAAAGAAACTTAGTTAAAGATAACTAAGAAGAAGAAAGAAGTACTACAAGTATAGACTAAACCTTAGGAGAGGGTAGCTAGGAGTAAAGAAATATAATACGTAATACTCTATTAAACCTTTTATTATAAAGACGACTACTATATATATCTTTCTAGTAAATAGAGAGTAAGATACTTCTTATAATAGAGATAGAGAGTAGCCGCAACAAAAAAAAGAACAAAAGCTTAGCTAGAAGAAATAGCCTAAGTAATAGACCTACTAGTAGAAAATCTAGAAAGGGAAGAGCCCCTAGTACTATTAATCTAGGCTGAAAGACTAGTACTAGATAAAGAGACTACTACAACTACCTCTAAAGGACTATAAAGAAGTAAGAGATAAGTTAGTATAAAAGATATAGAGTATACCTAGCTAATAATATATAGTTATAATAGCTGCACAATAAGTAATATAGAGGAATAAAATAAAGAATAGAAGTTCGTTTAGAAATACTTACTAGTTATAAGTATAGAGGAAGCGTATAAAGACTAGAAAGAACGCAATCTTAAAGAAATAAAGTTTATACTATTTTAAGAATAGATAAAGTAATATATAGTTATAGTAAGAAGAATACCTATATAGAAAGAGTAGTAACACCTTGTAAGAAAAACGCAATAGATTAATAAAGCTTATACACTAAGAGTACTAGTAGTATACTATATCCTAATAATAGATATACCTAGCAAAAGTAAATACTAGGAAGGAGATAACAAAATAATAGATCTAAGACATCTAGTATACTTTAAAGTATTATAGATATTATACCTAGATAAGAATTGTATTATATATAGGAACCCTAAAGTAAATAACAAAGTATAGCCTATAAGGAGAAGAGGCTATAACTATAAGAGAGTAATCTTAGTAGAAGATATCTAAGGATAGGAAATAATCCTAGAAGATAGATATATAGTAGTAAGACCTAGCCTAAGACTATCTAAGAAATGCGTCTAGAGAGGACTATAGTACAAATACATATATAATAAATATCTAAAACACGAAGAATATAAACTTAAGGTAGGCCTATAGCCTTAGAAAGATAGATAATTTAAAAAATTACCTAAGTAGGAAAGACTAGAAGGCGTAGGAGGCCTACACATTATAAAAATAAGTACATACTAAGAAAGGAAAGTACAATTAATAATTAATAGTAGAGCTACAAGGAACTTTATATTAAAGAAGTTTATAGAAATATAGAGAATAAAGTATATAATAAAGAAATACCCTTAATAACTAAGTACAATTAAAGGAAAACTATTTTAAAAACTAATATAGTTTAAGATAGCACCTTTAATACTAAGGTTAGAAGGACTAGAAATTAAGAATATAGTTATAGATATAACGACAATTAATAACAAATAAGATATAATATTAAGTATACTATAGTTATAGATAACTAACCTATATATTAATTAGAGAACTAGAGAAATTAGTTACAACAAAACAGATATATTAAAAGCTAACATAGGCACTAGCAAAGGAGAATTCCCTAAAGAATATAAGAAATAGGAAAAATAGCTTATAGAGCTAGAAGATTACCTTCTAGAATATTAACTATAGGACTTAGTAATAGAAATAGAAGAAGGAAAAGATATAGGATAGAGCCTAGTCTACTAAAAAATAGAAGAAGAATTAAAGATTAAATAAGTATTTATTTAAAACGTAATAAAAAAGAGATAGATAAGAGAATCTAAATCCTTAGTAGCTTATAGACTTATCTTTATAGATAAGAAAAGAATAAGTAATAAAAGACTTTGCGTAGACTTTAGAAAAACTAACGTAGTTATAAGTAAGAACTAATACCCCTTACTAAAGATAGACGCAATATAAGATAAACTATAGAAAGCAACGATCTTTATAAAGTTAGATATCTAGAACGCCTACTACTAAATTAGAATTAAAAAAGGCGATAAATAGAAAATAGCGTTTAGAACACAATAGGGATTATATAAATACCTAGTTATACTATTTAGCTTAATAAATACACTAGCAGCATTTTAGGAAAGAATTAACACAGTACTAAGAGAGTACTTAGACATATTTACATTTATATACTTAGACAACATCCTTATATTCTTAGAAATAGAGGAAGAACACGTATAATACGTATACAAAGTACTAGGAAAGCTAGTAGAAGCTAAAATGTTTCTTAAGATAAAAAAATACAAGTTCTATACAAAAGAAATAGATTTCCTAGGGTTTATTATAGAACTAGGAAAGATCAAGATTAATCTAGAGAAGATTAAGTTAATTAACAAATAGCTAATACTAAGAAACCTAAAAGAAGTATAATAATTTTATAAGCTAGCTAACTTTTATAGAAAGCTAATAGTAAGATAGTCTAAGAATATAGAACCTATTACAAACCTTATAAAGAAAGACACACTATTTAAATAGATAAAGGAATATAACAAGGTATTTAGAAAGATTAAAAGGAAATTTATAGAAAACCTAGTTATTAGAATATACAACCTAGACCTACTAGCGATAGTAAAAATAGATGCATCTAATTTAGTCTATAGAATAGTACTAATACAAGAAGACCTAGAGACTAAAAAAGAATACTTAGTTAAATACTTCTCTAAGAAAATAAAGATAGTAGAACTTAACTACCTAATCTACAATAAAGAGATACTAGTAATCTATAAAGTATTTAAATAATAGAGAGTATATTTATAAGGAGTAAAATATTAGACAAAGGTCTATATAGACTATAAGAATCTTATAGGATTTATAACAAATAAAGAATTATTATAACGCTATATAAGATAGTAGGAATATTTGTTAACGTTTAATATAAAAATTATATATACAAAAGGGAAAGATAATTAGTTTATAGACGCCCTTAGTAGAAGACTAGACTTATAAGAAGAAGTAAGCGCTACTAGTATAGTTCTAGTTAAGAACAAAGAAGGACACTTAGTCCTAAATATATATAAAATAGCTGCAACACTTAAAAGGAAGAGTAGTAAGCTAGATAAATAGATTTAGAAAATAACAAAAGAAGTATCTAAAGAAATAGAGAAACTAGAAATCTAAAAAGGATTTGTATAAGCCTATAGAAGAATATATATCCTAAAGAAGATCTAGAGAGAATTTATATAATAATTCTATAAATTGCTAGTATATAGTTACTAAAGTATCGAAAAAACATTAGATAGACTACTACGAGAATACTACATCCTAAAGGTAAGATAATTAGTAATAGAGGTACTACAAGACTATATAGAATATTACTAGAATAAGTATAACAAACACGCACTATATAGAATATTACAACTAGTAGAAGTACTAGGACGACTATAGAGAGTTATTATAATAGACTTTATTACGAAGCTACTTAAGTCTAAAGACCTAATATTAGGAGTTAAATATAATAGAATCTTAATAATAGTAGATAAGCTTATAAAGTATATATACTTTAGACTATATAAAGAAAAAAGTAGGATAGAGGTTACTATATACTAAGTTCTAGGAACTGTAATTAGTTAATATAGACTACTAGATAAGATTGTTATAAACAAAGACGTACGATTTATATTAAAACTATAGGGAACAATAATAGCGTAATTAGGAATTAAATATATAATATCTACAGCATATTACCTACAAATAAATAGATAGTTAGAACGAATAAATTAGATAGTAGAACAATACCTAAGATGCTACCTTAATTACAACTAGAACAATTAGGTATAGTTACTACCTATAGTATAGTTAGTATATAATAGCGCAAAGAATATAGTAATAGGAGTATTACCTTTCTTTATAAACTATAGATTCGAGCCTAATATATACTAGATACTAAGAGACTAAATATCTTAGTCTCTAAGAGGAGAAAACTTCGCTAATAGACTTAAAGATATATATAATTAACTAAGATAGGACGTAGAGTTCCTATATAATAAAATAGTAAAGTACTACAATAGAAAGTATAAAAAGAGACCTTAATTTAGAAAGAGAGAAAAAGTATAGTTAGTATAGAAGAATATTAAAAGCAAGAGACTAAGCCTAAAATTAGACTACGCTAAAATAGGACTATATAAAATTAAGAAAGAAGTTACACTAGTTATATTTAAATTAAAGCTACTAAATAAGATAAGGATACACCTAATATTCTACGTAGCCTTACTAGAACAAGCACTACTAGAAGTAGAACTACTAGTATACAAAGTAGACACGTATAGAGAATAGGAAGAATAGGAAGTTAAGAAAATCCTACAGTACTAGTTCTAAAATAGAAGAAACTACTACTTAGTAGAATAGATAGGTATAAACAAAAAAGGACAACTATAGGAAGAAACATAGGAACTAGAGGACAATCTTAATTACCCTAAGAAACTAGAGGAGTTCTAAAATTAAAACCTTCTAGAACGCCTAGCAGCAAACTAAGAGAACTAACATTACTAACAATAGATAGAGAGATAATAGGGACGTCTAGCGTAGGACCTACTATAGTAACATCGAACGCCTTATCTAAGTCTAGCTTAGCTTCTAGAGCTACTAACTACTTAGCTAATTTCTTATTATTTAAGGCCTTTATCTTACAAAGACGAGAGAGATAAGCTTAATTCTCTACTAGCTTACTCTACGTAAGCTCCTAGATACGCTTACGCTTAGCTTTAGCCTCTACAATTTAAGATAGTAATTTCTCTTAAGTCTAGTTAATAGCTTTCCCTATTATTGTTAAGCCTAGACGTAAGAATAAGTGTAATAAACTTACACTTAGAAAGAGAAATACTAAACACGTTATAAGAGCTACGTATATTTGTATAAATATACGCCTTATAAGCTCTACTATCGTTTATAGAAATAATATAAAAAAGAGACTTAGGGTTTAACTTAGGAGAAGTATAACGAGAGTAAGGAAATATTTTAACACTATTACGCAACACGTAATTAGTAAGGAGGTAGTAATAATATGTAGATAAAATAGTTATAAGGGAGGATAAAGAACTTTACATTAATAAAGAAACTAGACTAATAACTCTAGCTCTAGGACGGGTAAACTAGGACCTACCTAAGAAGAGAGATAGTATTATAGGTGTAACAGAAGAAATCGAGATAGAACTAATTAGTCTTAATCTAGGCACTAACGAAGTATAGGACGAGTAGGGTAACGACCTTAATTAGGAGACTATATATAACTAGGACACCTAGGCTAATCTATAATCTATAGACTCTTAGTATTAATAGATTATAGATTAAGATAATCTATAATCTACTAGTCTTAGTAACTATAGATTATAGATTACGACGAGTATATAGTTAGTAAGATGCGTATTGTTAGGATAGTATTAGTAATTTAATCCTTTAACTATAGAACGCTAATACAAGATAGTTGCGAAACATCTTCTATTGTTTATAAGTTATTGTAGATTATAACCTAAGCTTTTACTATTAACTCTTAATCTACTAACCCTATTATAGGTACTTGTAGTTAACAATAGGCAGCCTATTACAAATATAATATTTAGCGATCTACACTAAGCTAAAGATACTAAAGCCTAATAAGCTTAAATTAGACTAAAAAACTTAACTAGACAAAGCTTAGCTTATAGTAAGAAGATAAGCTTATATAGTATATTAAAAAGCTTATAGAAAGAAGCTTTCTACTTATAAGAGAGATAATAAGAAACTTAGTGTTATAAGTAGCTTATAAGACTATTAGCTAAAGCTAAGTAACTTACTTCTTCTATTAAAACTAGAGCTTACTTATATCTAAATAAACTACTAGTATTAACTACAAATACTATAAAGCTAATTCTTATACAAGGTATAAGCTATACTTTAACTTAATATATTAGAAAATAGAGGAATATTAGATAGAGCTATAGTATATATATAATATAGATAAAAAAGGCTTTATAATTAGTATTACTAGAAAGTCTAAACGTATCTTTAGCTAAGTAATATAGGAGAAGAAAGAGGCTTAAGTAGCTTTCTAAGATAGCTCTTATAAGTAGATAACTACTCTAGCGTATATTTATATAGATAAGATATCTCTACTACTTAGACTTATATATAAATCTACCTAAAGAGCTATAAGATTAGTATAAGTAAACGTAATTAAGGCTAGAGAGTATTAAGTCTTTATTAGCTTATCTCTATCTAGATAGATAAATAATAACGTTAGTCTAGCCTAGCTTAAGTAAGTATTTAACTACTATACTACTACTAAAGCTAGACGCTTATATTAGTTACTTATTATAGATAGGTATAGCTTTTATATTACTTTAGATTTTATTAACTATTATAATAAAAATTAGATCTTACTTCTTATCTTTTCTCTATATTTAACTTACTCTCTTTAGCTACTTAATATAGTAATATTTAGGCCTCTTACGTCTACTTATATAGTTAAACTTAATAACTACTTTTAGTAGGCCTAAGGCCTTATCTTAGTTAGTAAAGGTAACTTCTTTCTACTCTTCTAGTTAGCTTAGATAAAGACTTTTAAATCTTTAATAATACTTAAGTTATTTAAAGCTATAGGTATCTAGCTAAGAGATACTAATAAGATCCTTAAATAGTTTAATTACTTACTAACTAATAAGAGCTAGAGCTCTATATTACTATTAAGCTTCTATAATAGTAACTAGAGGTAGATAGATAGCTTTATCTAGAGTACTATAAAGGATACTACTTAGCTTTAAGTTAAGATACTAAAGACTTTACTCTACTACTTTTAAACTTAATATAAGCTTATATAATATAAGAATAAAGGACTATAAGTAGCTCTTAGTATTTAAGAGAGGTATAAGAAAAAGAGTAACTTTCTTAACTTCTAGTAGCGCAAAGAGTACTATAGTAAGGCTATCTTCTAGTTACTACGTAAGGTAAGAGAGGCTTACTATTACAAGAAAGTAGAGGAGTAGGAGAAAGAGTAGGAGAAAGTTTAAAAGGCTAAGAGGAGAGAGCTATAATAGGCTACTTGCTAATACAAGAAGAAGCTAGCTAAGGAGAAGCGTGTAGCGCGAGAGGTAGCTAAGTTAGTAAGGGAGAAGGAGAGGGTAGAGAAGGTAGCTTAGCGCGCAGCCTAGCGCGCAGCTATTAACACTAAGAACTCTATACAACCTAGCTAGAGGTAGAAGAGGAAGGCTTTAAGTTTATCTACTTAGAGGAACAAGCGTAGCAAACAGGCAGTTAATGCTGTAGGTAGTAAGGAGTCTCTAGCAGCTGCATCAGCAGTTCCACTCAAAACTACTCGCTCTAGCCGCAACGTCGGCCTCCTAGCAAAATTCAGATAGTCTATATTACTCGCAAGTCTCTAGTTACTACTCTACTACAAAATCTCGTAATAATAGCAATTGTGTGTGGCTCTGCAGCCTCATCTTTGAGATCGCGACTTTGGTGGGGGGTGCGCATCACGCGAACATGCGCATCACGCGCACAGACACGTTAAGACCTCTTATCGTCCGCCGTACACGTACCTTGCCAAGGCTCTGATCAACAATCCTCCTGTTTCACCTATCCTCTCTGATACACCTTGCCGCATGATTCCCTGAATGAATATTCCTACAACAACAAAAGGGTGTCATATTCAAAGTTTGAAATAGGTTTATCGCACTATTTGCACAAAAGCGGTGATTCGTGATCATGAAATTCGTTCATTTTTTCGGGACACCGGGTTTTTCGCTAGGTACCGGTGCTTCCAGGACAGCCGCAACCGCAGCCGCAACCGCAACCTCAGCAACCTCCGGCTGGTCCCGCGCCACCAGCTTTTGGTGGTCCTGGAAATAGTGGTCCTGGAGATAGAAACGAGAACCGGGGTGGAGTTGGTAACAATCGCAAAAACAAGCGTCAAGATATTCCCTTCACGGATATCCCATTGCCTAAAATAGGGCAGCCGGCAGATAGTCCCCTGCCAGCGCCTGCCCAGCCAGAGAACAACAATGGGAAGTCAAAGTCTGGCAAACATCCGGCCCGCCGCCAAAACTTTCAATTACCCGATGTTTGCATCGAGTTCCCCAAGGAACAGCCAGCACCAGCACCTCCGGCAAATGGACCTATTCAAATTAGGAGAGTGGGCGAGTCTGTCGAAACTAGGACAGTGGCCGCTCGTTCCCCTCAGCTCTCTGCTGGTCCTGTACGGCCCGATCCCGCCCCAGCCCCAGCCCCAGTCCCAGCCCCGGAGGGTCCCAGGATTCCCGAAATCATCGATAGAATCATCGGCTAGATATCTTGGTATATCCCCGGCATCCATATATGACCCTGACAGACGGTTGAGAGTAAGGGTATTTCAAAGAGTATTTAGAGGTCAATAATCTAGATTTACCTCAAGATGCACTTGTAAGTTTTACCATAGAGCTTGAATGTAGTATCCATTTATATATGTAAATGTGTTGTCTTTCTTAAGAGCTACGAAATTTCCGTTGCCGCCTTTCTTTCTTGAGAGATAGTGTTCCTAAGCTGACTTAAAGTTGGCCTGTCAAAAACGGTAGATTAAGATTGTAGTTGGTATTGCTGTGTAGATCTTGCGTATCTTGAATAGATCCCTGGAGCTACAACTGCTTGGGAACAATATATATTGTGTTCAAGTTGGGCTATATGTGCTTTACGTAATGCGGGACCGACGATGGTCCATTCTACCGCTGCTCATCGAGTTGGGGATTCGAATTCCGCATGTTGGCTTCGATTCGCCTCCTGCTTCTCTGGTCCCGAGCTCAGCCACATTGGTTGTGTTAGCTGAAAAGACCTGCGAGACAGCCTGCCATGCATCACCCAATAGCAGCCTCTCTGGTTGACTGATAGAGAAAGGGCCTATTATCATATGTAACCAACAACTTTCGCGCCTAGACCTTCAAGCGTACCAGTATTGCACTCCATGAAGATTCGACGAACTATTTATATAATCTGTAGGACTTTACAGCCTCAATAAAAGTTTTCAAGTCAAGATGTAAGACCTAAATCGTTTCTATAATCCTAAAAGTACCTATATTTCGTTTATGTAAAGCAAGTAAAATGGCTTTCGACCTACGGCCTTATCATTCTTCAGGTGTGCAGTATTAATATGCACTTCTCTCGCTGATCGTATCATATAGCGCCGGAATCCACATAGTTGGATTTTTTATATGTTACAAAAGTCAGAGAGGTTCCTACACAACACTGGAAACCACTAACAGCATCAAATTCTATCCTACAATCTGGCGAAATGATGAAGCAGTATCTATTTCAACCTCGCCTCTCTATATATCTTTGACAGTACTAATCTTAGGACCTAGATCTTTTATTATCGTCATCCCTTTATTGGCGCCGATCGACAAATCTACGCATATGGAGAACTTTTTATCTTTGTCTTATTACAAGAAAACTATATCAAGCGGTTGTAGGAAGATCTGTCTCAGATGTATGCACTCTACAGGACTTAGATGAACGCGTTAAACTCTTAGTCCTCACAGATGAGGGCGCTGATTTAGACAAGCAAATCCTAAGGGTTTGTACGATTTTCGTGCCTAATTATTTCCACCCCAAAAACAACCAAGTATGAGGCAAGAGCTTTGGAATATTTTCGCGTTTCTCGCAAGTTGGCACCGAATGATTGGGTACTTCACCTGGACGAAGAAAACAATCATAGACGAGCATTGCATCAACGGTTGCATTAATTCATCAAACGAGCGGTTTAGTTTGAGTGGGGCCAAGGTGATATTACATATAACATGGTCAACTATTAGCGCAACGCGGTTGTAGCATTTACGGAGATTATTCGATTTTGTATTGACCTAGGACGTTTTCAAACGATGCACGGCAGAATCCATATTCCTATCTGGAGCTTCCATGGTTCGTTTCTACTGACAAGTGGGAAAGTAGAAAACGCCATTACTTGAGATACAGACTGTTTGGCAGAAGACTTTAGTTTGCTGATAAAGTCTAGTAGATTGCACGTATTGGAGGTGGCTTATACTGTCTGTGGCTCGCGAACAGAGTAATTGGTGTCTCTATACTCTTCTGAAACAGCGATGACGATGGCTTTGTGGCATGTGGGAGGTTGGGATACTTGGGAAACTGAGTGTAATCATATGGGTGTTGACGACGCTCGAAATTCCACTGGTAATGCTAGTTTGGGTGTAATCGCTTCGCATCCCTGTCTGGCTATGGGCTTGGCTCAGAGTCTATATAACCTACAGCTTCTAAAGTCTTGGATTTGCGACTGCCATTCAAGGCCTCGACGCTGGCGTGCCAGCCTTGTGAATGATTAGACACTTAGTGGCCACTCCTTTGCTATCGCTCTTGGCACACCGACTCCAGTTCATTGCTGGTTTATTTCTTTATTTAAACTTCAAGGTTTCGAGGATCTTATAAAAGAAGTAAAAGAACTCCAGGAAAACCTAGAATCACAGCACGTTTGGAATGTTCGTCAACCAGATATGTTGCTATGTAAAATATTACTGGACGAACAAGTAAGACTAAACTATGAATTCCGAGAACCGCAGCTCTAGTAAATAGGCTTCTTTATCGTGTCACACTTGCTCATTTGATTGGCTTGGCAACTTGATAGAGGCTAAGACTCTAAATGCAATACAATCTGTTGCATCTAGGACTTTGCCTGTTCATTGAGAAACAATACTTCATGGTGAATTCTCACTCATCACCTGATGTACACTCCGCAGAAGTATCGAAGATTTTAGGGAATCTTGTTGTAGAGAAATCTAAAATAAACGTCTATTGTCGGTGTACAGTACGCATGACAGAAGTTTGCGGTCTGTTGCCTTGATATTAAACCCCTCATCCAAAACAACCATCAACTAAATAACATATATACCATGCCTACCACACCAACGACCTTACAGCTACATGTGAGGCATATATCGAAGGCTTATCGAGACTTAAAGTGGAAGTGCTTCAAACGCAATACCTACATAGCTGCATGGATAGCCTTTCCGAAAAGCTTTTCTCGCTTCATGCACAGGGCAGCAATTAACATAACGCCTCCTGCGACAGGAACAAGCACAAATGTCATCTGCATAGCGTGGGTAATAGCTTCGATAGCCTTGGCTTTCAACTCTGGGCGAAGCTCTTTCAGCAAGGCACTCTGTGCGCCTGCTACCGCGCCTCGAATGTCTTTATCCGCGAAGTTATTGCCAGCAAGGGCTACCTTCAGGTTTTTAACGGCCGTTGATTGGTAAACTTGGCCTGCAACTGCTAGCGCAATAACTTGGCCACCGATTTGTGCAACGTTCTGCAAGCTAAGTGCACGACCAATATCCTCCGGCTCCGAGACCAGCGTTGCGACTGTGTAGCCAGTAACCATAGACAAACCAGTGCCAACAGCAACGATAATTGTCAGGCCGTAGATAAGGCCTGTGCTGGATTTAGGATCGAGAAACACTACTAGAGGTCCGCCGCCAGCTACTAGAAACACACCGGCAATGATAAAGAGGATCATGTAGACCTTAATGTAGTGGAGTAGGGTTCCTGATACAAGATTCACTGTGACGCCGATAACAACGAACGGAAGTAAGCGAACTGCGGCCATAAGCGCTTCGTCGTTGTTGACAAACTGGAAGTAGATAGGGATGTAGTAGACAACGACAAAAAGCGTAGTAGTACCGGCGGCAGTGACAACGTACAGTAGTACATGAGTACGATTGCGTAGCAGATGGACAGGAAAAGCGCGTCGGTCGTTTGTGGTGAAGAAGGCAAAGTACTGCTGGAGTACGTATAATATGAGAACGACGCCAAACACAACAAAGGTTGCAATAGTACGCCCATCTTTCCATGGCCATTGGCCGCCGGCCATAGTAAAGGCTAGGAGGAAGGCAACCCACATTCCGGCGCCAAGGATGAAACCAAGGAAATCAATGGTGACTAGGCGAGCGTAGAAGCTTATGCCCTGCATGGGGCGGACGGGAGGAAGGTATAGAAGGAAGGCTGGAGCTGATATGGCGCCAATAACCAGGTTGATGTAAAATGCCCAGCGCCAGGTTGCAGACGAGACAGCAAAAGCTCCACCAATGACAGGTCCTAGAATAGCTCCAAGGCCCCAAAAGACACCAATCAAGGACATGTAAAATCCGCGCTCTTTCTCGACGGTCATTACAGTGAAGTATTGTAGTGAGCCAAGGTAGATACCACTTCCTCCAGCACCGGCGAGGACACGACCGACGATCAAGGCTGTCATATTGGGGGCGCCACCGCAGAGAGCAGAACCGACCTCAAATAGCACGACGGTAATGACGTAAACCCACTTCATGTTGAAGGTGTTGAAACAGGATCCAAGCAGGAGGATGACGCAAACAGAACCCAAAGGGAAACCTGCACCAATCCAGGCTAGTTGCTCGACTTTTCCAAAGGCAGCAATGACGGGACCTTGTATATCAGCTGCGATGGTGGTATCAAGGCCATAGAGGAAGCAGGTGATGTAGAGCGAGATGCAGACGATGAACCACCTAACTCCAACGATTGTTCGAGTTCCATTTTTCAAGTCAGCTGCAAGGGCATCCTGAGTTTGTTCTTGTGCAGGAGGCTGTTCTTTCTCAAGATCTTGGCTGAGGTTCGCAGGGCTGTTGAGCGTGCTTGCCGGACTAGGGTTGGCATCAGGCTGGCCAATTGGCAGATTCTCTACTGGAGAGGACATTGGACGGTAGGGACTGGATTGGTCAAGGTTGTGTACTGGAGTGAAGGAAGTGATGGACCTCGACGCTGAGTTGGACCATGAAGTAAGTATGATTATAACTAGCTAGAGTGATGAACAGAAGAGGGCACGCAAAGGGCCCAATGGTTATGAAAGGAAAGTAATGAGTAAGAAACGGAGTGGAGGGCTAAGCGGCGGAGTGAAGATGCAGGAAAATTCCAAGAGATTTCTAAGCCAAGGGAAACTTCTGCCAGGAGGGTACCGCCCAAGGCCCAGTAATAATCTGGGACTTTGACCATGGTTTCTGCTGTTGGCCAAGAAGCGCTTTCTGGGGTCCAAGGTTTGTCACGTTTGGCGGAAGCGGAGTGTAAAAAGCGCCGACTCCGGCGTGGGTTCAAACGGGAATAACGAACGTCGCGGAATGAGCGCCACCTGCATCCTTCGCTTATGCAGCGCTGCCGGTACAAGGGGGCTACATGAACGGACTGACCCGAGGGTGGCAAAACATCAGTGCGTATGCCCGTGTAGAGAAGATTCGAGATACTATACCAGAATTTGTCAGCTAAATACTACAAAGCTAGGGTATTTTATCCCAACTAGTGCGGCTAGGCTGTGATTTTTGCGAGAGTCGACTAGTCCATGTGGTAGTGATCAAGTGTTATTTTGCGTAGTAATTTAAATAACAGATCGCCAGCACTTCCGCAGCCGCCACTCGCGTCAGCCCGTTCAGGAGGGCCCCTTGTACCGCTATGCATTGCTCATGTATGATTGTGGAGCAAGTGGATCAACAACGCTGGCAACCTTGCCGCTCTGCCGTCACCGCATGATGGCGGAGCATGTCAGTCAGCATCTTGTTATGTTATTTCCAACTCCCCACGCTCTACACACTAGGTATTCACTATTCAACCGGCATAAAACATGCAGGGGATTTCCGCAGCCTATTCAAGAGGGCACACATAAAGCAACATACGGTCCGATTCGAAATTAGGCTCCTAATCCTCAACTTGCTGATTGCCTTCTCTCTAGCTCCTACCGATGCTTCCTGTCTCCATGCCAGGCTCTGACTGCTTTCTCAACTGCGCAAGCGCGTCTTTCATGCTCACATGTGGCTTTACTGACAAGATGGCCTCAGTCGCCTCCTTGGATGCAATCTTGCCCTGTGAACGGCGCGACCCTCGTTGAATTTCTGATGCTCGCGGCCGGCGGATGCTGTCCCAGACCTGCAAGAGACTGGGAATGCCGTCGCGCTCCACGGTATCCGCCAGGAGAACATTGAGCCCCTCTACGTCTTCCAGCGCTTGATTCGCACCCTGGCCCTGGTATGGCACCATCGCGTGGGCGGCATCCCCAATCAGTACGGTCCGACCGTTGACGTATGTCGGTAACGGTTCTTGATCTCGCACTTGAAAGAGTTCGACCTGGGGGGTACGTCTAGCCGCATAATACGTTAATCGAACTGGACTGTGAAGAAAAGGATGCTTATCACATACCGAAATACCCGTCTGAGCCATTCAGGGAATCCTCCGATCCCGTTCACCATTTCATCAACACTACCCCTGGCATTCCAAGAGTACTCAAGCTCGGCAGGGTTCCTGAGGCTCGAGTCGGATACCGCGCATGCAATGTTCATTTGTTCATGCGCGCGGCAGGGGTACATGACTACATGTCGATTATCTTCATCACCCGCTGCAATAATGGCGACAAATGTTCCATCGTCGTAATTGTACATGGCTGGCATTTGCTCGCCGGACCCGATTGCTTCCTTGACCGCGGACATAGGGAGAATAAACCGGTACACAGACAGGCCACAGGGGGTAGGCTCTGGATGCGACTGTGGTATGACGTGTCTGCGTACTTTGGAGTGGATTCCATCCGCGCCTAACGTGAAGTATTGGTCAGTTCTAATCTCTTATCTGGCGTAACATTTGTCTACTCACCGACAATCAAGTCCACCTCGACACATGTTCCATCTGCAAGTTGAACCACCCCAGTTTCTGGCTCAACGCGAGTAACATGAGTACCGTATAACACCTTAATCGGCACACCTTCCCCATGCTTAGTCGTCACCTTTTGCAATAACGCATCTTTGAGATCCTGCCTGAATACAAACCACAACGCACCATCACCGTCGGGCCCATCACCAACCAGAGATTTACTCATCTCTTCCTCTTGGAGGTTATACGTCCGATATCCGGCCCCAATAACAGCCCGGATTTCTTCCCTGCTAATGCCTATCTGCTTCGCGATAGAGATGCCGTTGCTCCGCATGCCAATTGCCGCCGAGGACTCCTTGAAGTCTGCTTCTCGGCGCTCATAGACCGTCACACTATACTGGGAATGCTTTCGCAAGAATGCAGCCATAGAAAGGCCAGCAATCCCACCACCGATAATGGCAACGCGAAGTTTCGATTTGGGGCTGGTGTTGAAGGACATTTTTGCCAAGTTCAGAGAGTAACAGGCCTATTCGTGGATTATGTGTCAAGAGTTTGGATAAATGCAACAGCAATGTGAATTTGACCGTCTTCTTGAATGACGAGTAGTATATATAGTTACTCGAAGGCAATCTACTGCTTTCTACATGCGATTTAACACGCTAGATATCACAAGGAAAGTGTCTGGAGTTAGTGGAGTGATATCACCGCTCGGAAATGCAGTAGAAAGTGTTGCTAATATGCTATTCAAAGCAGGCATGATATCAATTAAACCTAGGATTATACCATCTTGTTGGTTCGTTGGTAGCACCATAAGACGATGCAATATCATACTAGGGTCGTATGCGTGGACACTGCCACCTCGGGCTACCTTCTGCTAACAGATACCCAGCGTTCTGACTCAAAATTAAGCTGATGGAAGAAATGCTAAGTCTACATAGGTATTTCCTTATAGATTTCAGAGCTAAATTTTAATGGCATTAGAGAGCTTACTCTTCAGTATCGGATGAAGCGACAGAAAATATCCCATGGCCTGTTACAAAGTGAGCTCGCGTAAGAAGCTATGAGGGAAATTTACCTAAGTGGATTCTCGTCTTGGCCGATTAAACCCTATTGGCTCAGTTACTCTACCACAAGAAGGGAGTTGTTCGTGGGCCTCTTAGCCAATATCAGGTTTGCAACTTTTGAGTAATTACTCATTCGAGATAAGTAATTACACATTTTTTCAACTAATTATTTTAGTATAGGCTTTAGACTTAAAATTCTAGTAAAATAATATAAAATATTTGTTATATTAAAGATTAATTTTATGTTAGCTAATTTTTTTTATATAGCCTATAATACTAGTAATAATTAAAAATAGGCTAAAAAATTGCAAGTATATAACGGGCTGCCTAGTCGTTAACTACTAAGCGCCTAAGGAGGGAGTATAGTAGACCGAAAGTTAATAACTAAAGTGCGTGTTGTAATTAAGTAATAAACTTATAAAAGAATAGAATAATTCTCGCAATATTAATGTATTGTCGCTCTTAGTTAGAGATTAGATTACTAATATTATCCTAGTAATATATATAGCTATTACTATATACTTTTACTAATCTATTATACACCTCTATAGATTACCTTAATCTATTATATATAATTATAGATTACTCTAATCTATTATACGTGCCTATAGATTACTCTTAATCTATTGTACGTATTTATAGATTACTTCGTGTTAGGTATTTAGGTTGTAATTTACTTCTTAATCTAAGTTACTACCCTACTTATCTTATACTTTATTAGTACCTAAGTTAGGACTAATTAGTTCTATTTTAATTTCTCTTGTTATACCTATAATACTATTCCTCTCTTTAAGTAAGCTCTTATTTTTCTATCTTAAGGCTAAAGTTATTAATCTAGTTTCTTTATTAATATTAAGTTCTTTATCTTTCTTCTCTATACCTACTAAATCTACTCTTTATTATCTTTAGTTAGTAGATTACGTATTACGCTATAGTATTATAATATTCTCTTATTCTTATTATAAGTCTTTAAACTCTTTATTAGTTTATCTCTCTTTAAAGTATAGTAAAGCTTATAAAGTATATATTTATACTAATACTTACTTATCTTATAACTTATTTACGTATCTATACTTATTTATAATAGAGAGAGCTATTAACTACGCTTAAGAAACACTATTATTATAGATTATAGAGGCTAAAAAAAATATAACTAGATTCTAAGTATATAAGTAAAGAATTATACCTATTTAGTTTATCTTTATAAGATAAAGGCTTTAAATAATAAGAAGTTTATTAAATAGTCTACTCTTTTAGAATTTAAGCTAGACTTTAAAGCTATAGTAAAGGCTACTCTAGCTCTTACTATATTAAGCGCGTCTAACGCTTCTTTATCTATTACTAGTAACGTAAGTCTTCTTTATTTACTACTAAATAGCTTAGAGGATTTTAGCGTTAGAAGTCTTCTAGTTTCTTAGAGTAACTAAGGTTATCCTCTAGTTCCTATATATCTTTCTATAGTTTTCCTTTCTTATCTATACTTATCTATTTTAATAGATAGTAATTTCTTTTATTATAGAATTAGTGCTATAAAATCTTTTTTACTTTTTAGTCTTTTTATTCTTTATAGGTATCTACTTTATATACTAGTAGTTTTACGTTTTATAGTGCTATTATTGTAAGTTAGAGCTCTACTCTATATAATTTAAGTAAGCCTATAGTAGTAAGTAAGCTATATAAGCTATTTAAGCTACTCTACTATATATAAGTAGCTTAGCTTAGATAGCTCTTTAATTAATAATTATCTCTTACTTATTCCTAAGCTTGTATCTTATAATAGTTATAAGCCTAGCGCTAAAAATTACTTAATAGTTCTATCTTGTATACTATAGTAAGAGATCGCGAGCTTAGTATACTCTTATCCTAACCTATCCTATCCTATCTTATCTTATCTATTACTTAATCGCTTACAATATCTTATAGTAAGATTACTCTACTTAATAAAGGTACTACCCTACTTAACAAGCGCTTATAATAGCTAGTATAGTTTATATAACTCTACTATAACGCTCTTAAGCTAGGTATTTAGTAGCTTGTTAATCTAGAAGCTAATAATATCCCTAATATCTATACTAACAAACTAGTTTAACTTAAACTAAAGAGCCTAGTAATAGTAGAAGAGGTAGCTACCTATAAGCTTGCAATAGAGAAATACTAAGCTATAAAAGATACCTAGGTATCGCGAATAGTACGCCTTAGAGCTCTAAGTGCCTAGGTAAACGCTATAGTTAATTTAAGCTATCTAGTAATAGCTAAGATAACTCTACTTATAAATAATAAAGCTACGTTACAAGAGCTTATCTAAACGCTAAAGAGCTTACTAGCCCTATCTAATACTAGCGCTAGTAATCTTATCTAAGCTTAATACTAAGCCTATCTATAGAAGGCTTGCTAAGGACGCTAATTACTAGAGCTCTAGTATAATAAGTAGCTACGCTTATATTAGCGTATAATCGCGTATAATATTATAGAGGTAATAGGTAAACTTATAGTATAAGATTTCCTAGAGGCGTTAACGCTAAAGCTAGCTCTAGACTAGGCTTAGATAATAAGCTAATTAGTAATCTAGAGCTTAGTCCTTAGCTTAAAAGTACTTACGCTAAAGTAAATTAGTAGTATCTACTTAGCTCTATTATAAGAGTATAAGCTCTAAACTACTAATTAAAGAGCTAGCGTATTTATAATATTTAGAAGATCTAAGCTATAAGTATTAAACTCTAACTTAAAATATAACTACCTATATAGCTAAGCTTACTACTAGAAGCTATAAGATTATAGATAGATATAAGTAGTACTTATAGGTAGTCTATTTAAAATAGACGATAATAGAAAAGTAAAAATATAGGCTTATTTAGATAAGCTACGCTTTATAGTAGTTAAAACCCTAGTAACTTAAAAGTAAGCTAGTCCCTCTTAGGAACTAGTTAAAGCTAGCTTAGAGTTAGTTAAATTAAAGGCTCTAGCCTATCTAGGCTAGCTAAACGCAGTACTTATTAACCTAGGTATATTTATTAACCTAGGCACGCTTATTAACTTAGGTAAACTTATTAAGCCTACTCTTAGAGCCTACTTAACGCTAGATTTTAATACTTACCTACTCTCTAAGAGTACTATACTTGATAATAGAGCTACTCTCTACTTAGTTAACTTAATAAGTCTTATAGAACTAGGCTCCTTTATAAGAGTAAAAGGCGTAAGCTACGTAGAAGTAAGTATATAAGCGTTTCTAATACTTAGTAAAAGTACTTAAATTTTTAAGAACGTTCTAAATAGTACTTATAGTAAGTATATAGAGAATCTTGTACTTTATAAAGTAGTAGTAGTTAAAGGATTTTATATTAATATAGTATCTAAAGCTTAATTATAGTAAGCTAGAGTATAGTATTAAGGTTTTAACGTAACTCTAAGAATAGGAACGCTAGTAGAGAGTATTGTACTAGCGACGCTAATACGTAAACATAACCTTACTTTTATTAAATACAAGCCTATTGCGTTTTATCTAACTATTATAAGCGTAACTTAAGGTAATTAAGTTAATTACTAGCTTAACTTATAGCGTATAACGCCTAGAAGTAACTTAGAGGAGCTCTAGTACGCTAGAGCTAGTTATCTTAGACTAGAAGTACTGCGAGCGCTAGTAACAAGCGCAAAAAACGTGCGTATTAATAGGATAGTACGTATTAAGTACAAGTATTACTTAATAGCGTACGCTAAGTAAGTTATCTTAAAGTAGCCTAGAAAGAGAGCTTTACGCCTATACTAGCGAGTAGCGTAAAACCTATTTAATATACCTACTAGCTACTTTAGAGAAGTTTAGACTATACTACTTAAGTATAAGTATAGTAGTAAGCTCTATACCTACTTATTATAAAGTAAAATACTTTAAGAGATAATAAGAGTATTTAAAAGCTTTATAAAGCTACTACTAACGCGCTATAAGCTCTATATATATATACTCTAGTAAGATAATAAAGTAGTAACGCTCTTATAGAAAGGTAAGACGCGCTTCTAGATTTAAGCTAAATAAGAAAGAATTATAGTTAAGAGTACTCTAGTATATACGTACAAGCTAAATAGAGGAGCTAAGAGAGCTAGTTAAGAAATAATAATAAAAGTAATTAAGATAAGGATAAGTACTAACCTACTAGAAAGGCTCTAGCTAGAGATAGTAGAGGTAGCTACGTAGCTATATAATATAAGCCTAAGCTATACTTATAATATATAAGCTCCTAATATAGTGCTTAATAGCTAGTTTAGATAGTACTTTAGATACTATTAGCCTAAGCAAGTAAGAGCTACTATAGTAGACCTTTAGCTAGATTAGAGTAGAGTATATACTTATAGCTACTACGTATATCTACTTAATAAGGAGTAAGTAGCTAGGCGTAATAAGAGAGGCTTTAAAATAAGCCCTTAGAGCTATATTAGATATCTAGTAGGATATAGAGTATCTAATATATATAGGATATAGGTCCTAGAATTAGATTAGGTAATTACAACGTGTAATATAATATTTAATAAGTAGCTCTTCTATAATAAGAGGAGTAAAGCTTATTAAGAGCTTTTAAAGCTAGAGATTTAAAAACTTATTAACGTATTATATAAAGATATAGCGCGCAATATAAGAGAGACCTAAGATAATATATATAACTAGCTCTATAAAGTAGCTTAAATCCTAGAAAGTAACTAGTAAGGTAAGCACCTAGAGCAAAATCTAAAGAGTAGAGCTTTACGTAATACTAAAAGCTAGGCTAGCTAGCTAGCTATCTTAGTAGAATAAGGAGTAGATCTTATATAGGTAGTAAGCTTAGCTAGTAAACTATATAGAATCTATATAGAGTAACCTAAGCTTAGTAGCCTTTAAACTCTAAAGTAAACACCTAAACCTAGAAGAGTTTAGTATATAGGTACTAATATTAATTATAGAAATTAATATAGCAAAGTATCTAAAAGCTCTTAGAAATTATAATTAACTAGAGAAGCGAGCGCCTTAGAGTAGCTAATAGATAAGAGTTCGACTTATTAAATAGCTACTTATTAAACTACCTCTCCTTAAGTAGCTATAGCTTCTATAGCTCTAAATAAAGTAGATACTATCTCTTATTAAGTAGCTATATCTTATATAGCTCTAAATAATATAGTTAGAGCTTATTAGTAGTATATACGCTAGTAATAGCTAGCACTAACGTAATTAAGCTAAAGACTCTAAAATAACAAGCTAAATAATAGCGCTAAAAGCTTAAGCGCTTACTTATTATTATATAAACCTAAGTAGAGTAAATAGAGTAGTATACTAGATAAGCTACTCTTATAAGTACTAATAGACTATAACCTAAATATAGAGCTTGCTGTAGTAAACGCTATAATTATAGTAGCTACTTAGCTTAAGCTATAGCTATAGCTATAAGCTTATCTATATTAAGATAAGCTACTACTACTACTATAGAATTAGAAGTACCTATATATATACTTATATAGGTAGCTCTTTAAACAAGTAGCTTAGAAAGAGATTAATATACTACTAGTAGCTAGTACCTAGGAAGAGATAGAGCGCTTATAATTAAGCAATTAGCTACTACCTCTAAAGTAGGTTTTTATATATAAACTTAACTAAGATAGCTACTTTCTTAAGTATAAAGCTTA
>JALNQF010000407.1:0-33806 GCA_028456385.1 Ophiosphaerella korrae | reverse complement strand
ATCTAAGTCTAGCTTAGCTTCTAGAGCTACTAACTATTTAGCTAATTTCTTATTATTTAACGCCTTTATCTTATAAAAATAAAAGAAATAAGCTTAATTCTTTACTAGCTTACTCTACGTAAGCTCCTAGATCTACTTACGCTTAGCTTTAGCTTCTATAATTTAAGATAGTAATTTCTCTTAAGTTTAGTTAATAGCTCTCTCTATTATTATTAAGCCTAGACGTAAGAATAAGTATAATAAATATATACTTAGAAAGAGAAATACTAGATATATTATAAGAACTACGTATATTTATATAAATATATACCTTATAAGCCTTACTATTATTTATAGAAATAATATAAAGAAGAGACTTAGAGTTTAACTTAAGAAAAGTATAATAAAAATAAAGAAATATCTTAACACTATTATATAATATATAATTAGTAAGAAAGTAGTAATAATATATAGATAAAATAACTATAGAGAGTAATAAAGAACTATAAATTAATAAAAAGAGTAGATTAATAACTTTAGCTATAGAATAGATAAATAAGGACCTACTTAAAAGAAGAGATAGTATTATAGTAGTAATAAGAGAGCTATAGATAAAACTAATAAGCTTTATAATAACTAACCTAGACTTATATAACCTTAAAAGATATAAACTTAACTAAGAGGCTATATATAATTAGGATACCTAGGGTAATTTATAATCTATAAACTCTTAGTATTAGTAGATTATAGATTAAGATAATCTATAATCTATTAGTCTTAGTAACTATAGATTAATAGATTATAACAAGTATATAGTTAGTAGTAATACGTATTATTAGGATAGTATTAGTAATTTAATCCTTTAACTATAGAACGCTAATACAAGATAGTTATAAAATATCTTCTATTATTTATAGTTATTATAGATCCTAATATAAGCTTTTACTATTATCTCTTAATCTACTAACTTTTAAAGATAAGTACTTATAGTCGATAATAAGAAGCTTATAATACTACCTAAAATACTTATACTTAATAAATTTAATAGAATAAAAAAAAACCTAAGACTTTTTATAGTAGTAGTATAGCTATAGATAGATATATAAGTACTATACTTTAATATAGAAGAAAAAAAAGTAATATATATTAGAATATATCTTAAAATAGACGTAATAAGATAGTTTAAACTTTACTAAATAGATTATACTATATACGCCCTAATAATATAGAAAGATATAACTAGAGCTATTTTTAGAAGTTATAAATACTTTACTAAATAAATAAAATTAGTATTTAAAGATATAGATATTACCTAATAAGCTAAAAAAAGACCTAAAAAGCTAATATAAAATAAAAGTATCCTAGAATATATATTATAGTTTAAATAACTATTATAGAATATAGAATAGAATAAAGTATTTTTAATATTATAATTTAAATAAAGATTAAATATAAAAACCTAATAGGAAATAATTTATATAGAGAAACCTAAGATACTAGAAGCTCTAAAGTAATAGGTAATATAAATTAATAATAATCTCTTAGAATAAAAGAAAAATAAATATAAAAGCTAATTTAGAAACTAAGATATTAGAGACTTTATAATCTTTAATACTAATAAAGATAAAAAGAAGAAGAAAAATAGAAACTTTATATACTTTAACTATAGTAAAAAAGGCTATTACGTAAAAGACTACTAATTATAAAAGAAAAAAGATATAGTATATTATAAAAATAGAAAACTAGAATACTTTATAAAAGACTATAAAAGTAAAGACTTTAAGAAAGATAAAGAGGCCTAGTTAAAAATAACTAAAGGTAAGAAAGAAGTACTAAAAGTATAGGCTAGACTCTAAAAAAAAGTAGCTAAGAGTAAAGAAATATAATATATAATACTTTACTAAACCTTTTATTATAAAGATAACTACTATATACACTTTTTTAGTAAGTAGAGAGTAGGATAGTTCTTATAGAAGAATAAAGTAGTAGTAATAAAAGAAAAAACTAAAGCGTAGCTAAAAGAAATAGATTACGTAATAGACCTACTAATAAAAGACTTAAGAGAAGAAAGACTTTAGATTTTATTAATTTAAGCTAAAAGACTAGTACTAAATAAAGAAACTACTATAGCTTCTTCTAAAAAAATATAAGAAAGTAAAAAACAAGTTAGTATAAAAAGTATAGAGTATACCTAGCTAGATATATATAGCTATAATAGCTATATAATAATAGATATAGAGAAATAAAATAAATAATAAAAGTTTATTTAGAAATACTTACTAGTTATAAGTATAGAAGAAGCGTATAAAAACTAGAAAGAATATAAGTCTAAAAAGATAAAGTAATATATAGTTATAGTAAGAAGAATACTTATATAAAGAGAATAGTAGTCTTTTATAAAAAAAATATAATAGATTAATAAAGCTTATATACTAAGAGTACTAGTAGTATACTATATTATAATAAAAGAGGTACCTAGAAAAGATAAATACTAAGAAAGAGAAAATATAATAATAGACCTAAAACACCTAGTATACTTTAAAGTATTATAGTTATTATACTTAGATAAGAATTATATTATATATAAAAACTCTAAAGTAAATAACTATATATAGCTTATATAAAGAAGAGAATATAACTATATAAGAGTAATTCTAGTAAAAGATATCTAAAGATAAGAGATAATACTAGAAGAAATATATATAGTAGTAAGGCCTAGACTAAAATTATCTAAGAAATATATCTAAAGAGGACTATAGTATAAATATATATATAATAAATATCTAAAATATAAAGAATATAAGCTTAAAGTATAGCTATAGCTCTAGAAAGATAGATAATATAAGAAATAACCTAAGTAAAAATAGCTAGAAAGTATAAGAAGCTTATATATTACAAAAATAAGTATATACTAAAAAAGAAAAGTATAGTTAATAATTAATAGTAGAGCTATAAGAAACTTTATATTAAAGAAGTTTATAGATATAAAGAATATATTATATAATAAAAAAGTATTCTTAATAACTAAGTATAATTAAAAGAAAGCTATTCTAGAAACCTATTAGGTTTAAGATAGTTTTCTCTATACTAGAACTAAAAAGAATAAAGATTAAAAATATAGTTATAGATATAATAATAATTAATAATAAATAAGATATAATTCTAGAGATACTATAGTTATAGATAACTAACCTATATATTAATTAGAAAATAAGGAAAATTAATAATTATAAGATAAGTATACTAAAAGCTAATATAAATACTTATAAAGGAGAATTCTAAGAAGAATATAAAAAATAAGAGAAATAGCTTATAGAACCTAAAGACTACCTTCTAGAATATTAGCTATAGGACTTAGTAATAGACTTAGAAGAAAGAAAAAACGTAGGATAGAGCCTAGTCTACTAAAAAACTAAAGAAGAATCTAAAATTAAATAAATATTTATTAAAAATGTAATAAAGAAAAGATAGATATAAGAATCTAAATATTTAGTAGTATATAGACTTATATTTATAGTAAGAAAGAAATAAATAAAAAAAGACTTTATATAGAGTTTAGAAAAACTAATATAATTATAAGTAAAAATTAATATCTTTTACTATAAATTAATAAAATATAAGATAGACTATAGAAAGTAAAAATCTTTATAAAACTAGATATCTAAAACAGCTACTACTAGATTAGAATTAAGAAAGGTAATAAATAGAAAATAGCGTTTAGAACGTAATATAAACTATTTAAATACTTAGTTATACTCTTTAGCTTAATAAATATATTAGTAGCTTTCTAAAAAAGAATTAATATAGTACTAAAAGAGTACTTAAACGTATTTATATTTATATACCTAGATTGTTATAGGCTACCTATTATTAACTATAAGTACTTATATTAGAAGTTAGTAGATTATAAAGTAATAGTAAAAGCTTAGGAGGTAATCTATAATAACTATAAATAATAGAAGATATTTTATAACTATCTTATATTAGCGTTCTATAGTTAAGAGATTAAATTACTAATACTATCTTAGTAATACGTATCCTATTAACTATATACTTATTATAATCTATAATCTATAGTTACTAAGATTAATAGATTATAGATTGTCTTAATCTATAATCTATAGATACTAAGAATCTATAGATTATAGATTACCTTAGGTATCCTAGTTATATATAGTCTCCTAATTAAAGTTATTACTTTACTTATCTTATACTTTGTTAGTATCTAAGTTAGGACTAATTAGCTCTATTTTAATTTCTTCTATTATACCTATAATACTATTTCCTCTTTTAAATAAGTTCTAGTTTATCTATCTTAGAGCTAAAGTTATTAATCTAGTTTCTTTATTAATATAGAGTTCTTTATCTTCTTTTATACTTATTTTATCTATATATTATTACTATCTTCTTACTAATTATATATTACGTAATAGTATTAAAATATTTCTTTATTCTTATTATACTTCTCTTAAATTAAATCCTAAGTCTTTTCTTTATATTATTTCTACAAATAATAGTAGAGCTTATAAGGTATATATTTACGCGAATATACGTAGTTCTTATAATATATCTAGTATTTCTCTTTCTAAGTGTACGTTTATTATACTTATTCTTACGTCTAGACTTAATAATAATAGGGAAAGCTATTAACTAGACTTAAGAGAAATTACTATCTAAAATTATAGAGGCTAAAGCTAAGTATAAGTAAATCTAGGAGCTTACGTAGAGTAAGCTAGTAAAGAATTAAGCTTATCTCTTCTACTTTTATAAGATAAAGGCCTTAAATAATAAGAAATTAGCTAAATAGTTAGTAGCTCTAAAAGCTAAGCTAGACTTAGATAAAGCGTTTATTATAGTAGATTCTATATTAGATGTTTCTATTATCTTTCTATCTATTATTAGTAATATTAGTTCTCTAGTTTCTTAAAGTAATTAAGGTTATCCTTTAGTTTCTATATTTTCTCTTATAGTTATCCTTTTTTATCTATACTTATCTATTCTACTAAGTAGTAGTTTCTTCTATTATAGAACTAGTACTATAAAATTTCTTTAACTTCTTATTCTTCTTATTCTCTATATATATCTACTTTATATACTAGTAGTTCTATATTTTATAGTACTTACTCTAGTAGAGCTATATAAAATATTAAGTATATCTTTATCTTATCTAGTAGCTTTAATTTAAATATAACTAGTATAACTTCTTTCTTAATTTTATATAGTCTTATCTTAATATAGTCTAGTTTTAAGCTTAGTTACTTACTCTTAATATTTTTTTATACTAACTATACTTTTTCTTTCTTTCTAAATTAAGGTCTCTCTTTATACTTCTTATTATAGTACTTAGCTATTTAATTGTATAAGAATTCTACGTCTTGTCTTAGTTAATTATATATATCTTTAAGTCTATTAGTAAAGTTTTCTCTTCTTAGAGACTAAGATATTTAGTTTCTTAGTATCTAGTATATATTAGGTTTAAATCTATAGTTTATAAAGAAGAGTAATACTTTTATTCTTATATTCTTTACGCTATTATATACTAACTATACTATAGGTAGTAACTATACCTAATTGTTCTAGTTATAGTTAAGGTAGTATCTTAAATACTATTCTACTATCTAGTTTATTTATTCTAACTATCTATCTATTTATAGTTAATATACTATAGATATTACGTATTATATTTCTAATTGCGCTAATATTATTCCCTATAGTTTTAATATAAATTATATATCTCTATCTATAATAATTTTATCTAGTAGTCCTTATTAACTAATTACTATTCTTAGAACTTAGTATATAGTAGCTTCTATCTTACTCTTTTCTTTATATAGTTAGAAGTATATATACTTTATTAGCTTATCTACTATTATTAGGATTCTATTATACTTAACTTCTAATATTAGATCTTTAGACTTTAGTAGCTTTATAATAAAGTCTATTGTAATAACTCTTTATAGTTATTCTAATACTTCTACTAGTTATAGTATTCTATATAGTACGTATCTATTATATTTATTCTTATAGTATTCTATATAGTCTTGTAATACTTCTATTACTAGTTATCTTACTTTTAGAATATAGTATTCTTGTAGTAGTCTATCTAATATTTTTTTAATTCTTTAGTAACTATATACTAGTAATTTATAGAATTATCTTATAAATTCTCTTTATATCTTACTTAGAATATATATTCTTCTATAGGCTTATATAAATCCTTCTTAGATTTCTAGTTTTTCTATTTCTTTAGATACTTCTTATATTGTTTTTTAAATCTATTTATCTAGTTCGCTACTTTTTCTCTTAAGTATTATAGCTATCTTAAGTATATTTAAGACTAAATATCCTTCTTTATTCTTAATTAAAACTATACTAGTAGCGCTTACTTCTTTTTATAGGTCTAGTCTTCTACTAAAAGTATTTATAAATTAGTTATCTTTCTCTTTTATATATATAATTTCTATATTAAATATTAATAGGAATTCTTACTATCTTATATAGTATTATAATAGTTCTTTATTTATTATAAATCTTATAAGATTCTTATAATCTATATAGACTTTTATCTAATACTTTACTCTTTATAAGTATACTCTCTATTATTTAAATACTTTATAGATTACTAGTATTTCTTTATTATAAATTAGATAATTAAGTTCTACTATTTTTATCTTCTTAGAGAAGTATTTAACTAAGTATTCCTTTTTAGTTTCTAAGTCTTCTTGTATTAGTACTATCCTATAGACTAAATTAGATATATCTATTTTTACTTTTACTAGTAAGTCTAGGTTATATATTCTAATAACTAGGTTTTTTATAAATTTCTTTTTAATCTTTTTAAATACTTTATTATATTCTTTTATCTATTTAAATAGCGTATCTTTCTTTATAAGTCTTATTATTATCTCTATATCTTTAGAATATCTTACTATTAACTTTCTATAAAAGTTAGCTAGCCTATAAAATTATTATACTTCTTTTAGGTTTCTTAGTATTAGCTACTTATTAATTAATTTAATCTTCTCTAGATTAATTTTAATCTTCCCTAGTTTAATAATAAATCTAAGGAAATCTATCTTCTTTATATAGAATTTATATTTTCTTATTTTTAGAAATAGTTTATTTTCTACTAGTTTTTCTAGTACTTTATATATATATTGTACGTATTCTTCCTCTATTTCTAAGAATATAAAGATATTATCTAAGTATATAAATATAAATATATCTAAGTACTCTCTTAGTACTATATTAATTCTTTCTTAGAATACTACTAGCGCATTTATTAAGCTAAATAGTATAACTAAATATTTATATAGTCTATACTATATTCTAAATACTATTTTCTATTTATTACTTTTTTTAATTCTAATCTAATAGTAAGCGTTTTAGATATCTAGTTTTATAAAGATTTTTACTCTTTATAGTCTATCTTATATTTTATCTATCTATAGTAGTAAGTATTAGTTCTTATTTATAATTATATTAGTTTTTCTAAAATCTACGTAGAGTTTCTTATTACTTATTCCTTTTTTATCTATAAATATTAGTCTATACGCTACTAAAGATTTAGACTTTTTTATCTATCTTTTCTTTATTACTTTTTAGATAAATATTTACTTAATTTTAGATTCTTCTTCTATCTTTTAGTAGACTAGGCTCTATCCTACGTTTTTACTTTTTTCTAGTTCTATTACTAAGTCCTATAGTTAATATTCTAGAAGGTAGTCTTCTAGCTCTATAAGCTATTTTTTTTATTTCTTATATTCTTTAGAGAATTCTCCTTTATAGGTACTTATATTAGCCTTTAATATATCTATTTTATTATAGCTAATTTCTTTTATTCTCTAATTAATATATAAGTTAGTTATCTATAACTATAGTATACCTAGTATTATATCTTGTTTATTATTAATTGTTGTTATATCTATAACTATATTTTTAATTTTTAGTCCTTCTAACTTTAGTATTAAGAGTACTATTTTAAACTATATAGGTTCTTAGAATAGTTTTCCTTTAATTATACTTAATTATTAAGAGTATTTCTTTATAGTATACTTTATTCTTTATATTTTTATAAACTTCTTTAATATAAAGTTTCTTGTAGCTCTACTATTAATTATTAATTATACTTTTCTTTCTTAGTATATACTTATTTTTATAATATATAGGCCTCTTATACCTTCTAGCTTTTTTTACTTTAGTAATTTATTAAACTATCTATTTTTTTAAAGCTATAGCTTTACTTTAAGTTTATATTCTTTATATTTTAGATATTTATTATTTGTATATTTATACTATAGTCCTCTCTAGACGCATTTCTTAGTTAACTTAGATTTAGGTTTTACTACTAAGTATCTATCTTCTAGGATTATTTCTTATCTTTAGATACTTTTTACTATAATTACTCTTATATAATTATAGCTATTTCTCTTTATAGGCTATATATTATTATTTACTTTAGGGTTTCTATATATAATATAATTCTTATCTAAGTATAATATCTATAATATTTTAAAGTATACTATATATTTTAGGTCTATTATCTTATTATCTCCTTCTTAGTACTTGTCTTTACTAAGTATATCTATTATTAGGATATAGTATACTACTAGTACTCTTAGTATATAGGCTTTATTTATCTATTACGTCTTCTTTACTAGGTATTACTACTCTCTTAGTATAGGTATTCTTCTTACTATAACTATATATTACTTTATCTATTCTTAAAATAGTATAAACTTTATTTCTTTAGAATTACGTTCTTTCTAGTCTTTATACGCTTCCTCTATACTTATAACTATTAAGTATATCTAAATAAATCTCTATTCTTTATTTCGTTCCTTTATATCTATTATTATATAGCTATTATAGCTATATATTATTAGCTAAGTATATTCTATACCTCTTATACTAACTTACTTTTTACTTCTTTATAGTCTTTTAGAAGTAGTTATAGTAGTCTCTTTATCTAGTACTAGTTCTTTAGCCTAGATTAATAGTACTAAGAGCTCTTCTCCTTCTAAATCTTCTATTAGTAAGTCTATTACTTAAGCTATTTCTTCTAGCTAAGCTTTTATTCTTTCTTTTATTATAGCTACTCTATTTCTTTATTTCTATAAGAACTATACTACTCTCTATTTACTAAAAAGATATATATAGTAGTTATTATTATAATAAAAGGTCTAGTAAAGTATTATATATTATACTTCTTTACTCTTAGCTACTTTCTCTTAAGGTTTAGCCTATACTTATAGTACTTCCCTCTTCTTTTTAGTTATCTTTAACTAGGTTTCTTTGTTTAAGTTCTTACTTTTATAGTCTTTTATAAAGTATCCTAGTTTTCTATATTTATAGTATACTATATCTTTTTTTAACTTAGATCTATAGTTCTTTACGTAGTAGCCTAGTTTACTATAGTTAAAGTACGTAAAGTCTTTATTCTTTTTTTTCTTTCTATCTTTATTAGTATTAAAGATTATAGGGTCTCTCTTATCATAGTTCTAGGTATAACCTCTATATTTATTCTTCTTCTATTCTTAAAGATTATTATTAATTTATATTACTTATTACTTTAGAGCTTCTAGTATCTATAGTTTCTCTATATATATTATCTTGTATTAGATCTTTAAGTTTAGTCCTTATTTAAATTATAATATTAAAGCTAACTTATTCTATTCTATATTTTGTAATAGTTATTTAAACTATAATACGTACTTAGGAATACTCTAATTTTATATAAGCTTTTCTAGTTACTCTTTAGCTTATTAGGTAATATCTATATCTCTAAACGCTACTCTTATTTATTTAGTAAAGTATTTATAACTTCTAAAAATAGCTTTAGTCTTATCTTTTTAAGTTATTAGAGAATATATTATATAATTTATCTAGTAAGGTTTATACTATCTTATTACGTCTTCTTTAAAGTATAATCTAATATATATTACTTTCTTTTCTTCTATATTAAAGTATAGTACTTATATATCTATCTAGAGTTATACTAATATAATAAAAGGTCTTAGTTTCTCTCTTATTCTATTAAATTTCTTAAAGATAAGTATCTTTAGTAGTTTCTTTATTGTACTTATCTTTAATCTTTAGGTAATTAGTTCTATCTAGTTTTATCCTTAGATAATAGCTTTAATTTATACCTTGTTTTATTTTACGTAATTCTATAGTTCCTTGTTCTATATTTCTAAGGTATTAATTACTATTTTTATATCTTCTTTGTTATTAATTAGTTAGTTAAGATAACCTTTAATTGTTTCCTATATAGTACTATCTAATTTAGGACTACTCTTAGGGGCTTTACCTAATTATTTTATTAAACTTTCTACTATTATATTAGCTAGACTATATATTACTTATACTTTACTTCTTGTAATAACTAAATTAGTAAGGTATTATAGGCTACCTATTATTAACTATAGGTACTTATATTAGAGGTTAGTAGATTATAAAGTAATAGTAAAAGCTTAGAGGGTAATTTATAATAACTATAAATAATAGAAGATATTTTATAACTATCTTGTATTAGCGTTCTATAGTTAAGAGATTAAATTACTAATACTATCTTAGTAATACGTATCCTATTAACTATATACTTATCGTAATCTATAATCTATAGATTATAGATTACCCTAGGTATCCTAGTTATGTATAGTCTCCTAATCGAGGTTATTACTCTACTTATCCTATACTTTGTTAGTATCTAAGTTAGGACTAATTAGCTCTATCTCGATTTCTTCTATTACACCTATAATATAGATAATATCCTTATATTCTTAGAAATAGAGGAAGAACACGTATAATATATATATAAGGTACTAGAAAAACTAGTAGAAAATAAACTATTTCTTAAAATAAGAAAATACAAATTCTATATAAAGAAAATAGACTTTCTTAGATTTATTATAGAACTAGGAAAGATTAAAATTAACCTAGAGAAAATTAAGTTAATTAATAAATAGCTAATACTAAAAAACTTAAAAAAAGTATAATAATTTTATAGGTTAGTAAACTTCTATAAAAAGTTAATAGTAAAATAATCTAAAGATATATAAGTAATAACTAGACTTATAAAGAAAGATATACTATTTAAATAGATTAAAAAAAAGTTTATAGAAAACCTAGTTATTAAAATATATAACCTAGACCTACTAGTAATAGTAAAAATAGACGTATCTAACTTAGTCTATAGAATAGTACTAATATAGGAAGACCTAAAGACTAAATAAAAATATTTAGTTAAATACTTTTCTAAGAAAATAAAGCTAGTAGAGCTTAACTACCTAATCTATAATAGAGAAATACTAGTAATCTATAAAGTATTTAAATAATAGAGAGTATATTTATAAAAAGTAAAATACTAAATAAAAGTCTATATAGACTATAAGAATCTTATAAGATTTATAATAAATAAAGACTTATTATAATACAATATAAGATAGTAAGAATTTATATTAATATTTAACTTAGAAATTATATATATAAAAGAGAAAGATAACTAATTTATAGACGCTTTTAGTAAAAGACTAGACTTATAACAAGAAGTAAATATAATAGTTATAGTCCTAATTAAAAATAAAGAAGAATACTTAGTCTTAAATATACCTAAAATAGCTACAATACTTAAAAGAATAAATAGCGAGCTAAATAAATAGATTTAGAAAATAATATAAAAAGTATCTTAAGAAATAGAAAAACTAGATATCTAAAAAGGATTTATATAAGCTTATAGAAGAATATATATATTAAGAAAGATATAAAGAGAATTTATATAATAATTTTATAACCTACTAGTATATAAGTACTAAGGTATTAATAAAACTCTAGATAGACTCTTATAAAACTATTATATTCTAAAAGTAAAATAACTAGTAATAGAAGTACTATAAGACTTTATAAAATACTATAGAAATAAATATAGTAGATACGTACTCTATAGAATACTATAACTAGTAAAAGTACTAAAATAACTTTAGAGAATAATTATAATAAACTTTATTACTAAGTTACCTAAGTTAAAGAACTTAATATTAGGAATTAAATATAATAGAATTCTAATAATATTAGATAAGCTTATAAAGTATTTATACTTTAGACTATATAAAGAAAAGAGTAAGATAGAAGTTATTATATATTAGGTTTTAATAACTATAATTAGCTAATATAGTATACTAGATTAAATTATTATAGATAGAGACGTATAATATATATTAAAACTATAAGAAATAATATTAATAGTATATTACTTATAAATAGATAGATAATTAGAACGAATAAACTAGATAGTAGAATAGTACTTAAGATACTACTTTAACTACAACTAGAATAACTAAGTATAGTTACTACTTATAGTATAGTTAGTATATAATAGCGTAAAAAACATAGTAATAAAAGTATTACTCTTCTTTAGAAACTATAGATTTAATCCTAATATATATAGAACTCTAAGAAATATATAATCTTAGACCTTAAGAGGAGAAAACTTTATAAATAAACTAAAAGAAATATATAATTAACTAAGATAAGATATAGAATTTCTATATAATTAAATAGTAAAGTACTATAATAAAAAGTATAAAGAGAGACCCTAATTTAAAAATAGAGAAAAAGTATAGCTAGTATAAAAAAATATTAGAAGTAAATAACTAAGCTTAAAACTTAACTACGTAAAGATTAAGCTATATAAAGTTAAAAAAGAAGTTATACTAGTTATATTTAAATTAAAGCTACTAAGTAAGATAAAGATATACTTAACTTTCTACGTAGTACTACTTAAAATAGTACTATAAAACGTAGAACTACTAGTATATAAAGTAGATATATATAGAGAATAAAAAGAATAAGAAGTTAAAGAAATCTTAGTATATTAATTCTATAATAGTAGGAATTACTACTTAGTAAAATAGATAAGTATAGATAAAAAAGGGTAACTATAAGAAGATATATAGAAACTAGAAGATAACCTTAACTACTCTAAAAAACTAGAAAAGTTCTAAAGTTAAAACCTTTTAGAGCGCCTTATAGTAAACTAAGAAAATTAATACTACTACTACTACTAGATAGAGAAGTAATAAGAATACCTAATATAATAAGAGTAAGAGTAGCTTCTACTATAGCTTTAAAATTAAGCTTAGATTCTATAAGAGTAGCTTATATAATAGACTTCTTATTATTTAAAGCTTTTATCTTATAAAAGTAGACTAAATAAGTATAATTCTCTACCTATATACTTAGAATCTAGTTATATTCCTTTTTAGCCTCTATAATCTATTTAGATAGTTTATCTTAAGTATAGTTAATAGCTTTCTCTATTATAAATAAGTATAGATATAAGAATAAGAATTATTAACCTATACTCTACTAGAGATACGCTAAAAAGATTATAAAATAAATAAGTATTAGTATAAATATACGCTTTATAACCCTTACTATATATTAAAAAAATATAATCTATAAGGAGATTTAAGGACTTATAATAAAAATAAGAGAATATAGTAATACTATAGTATAATATATAATCTACTAACTAAAGATAATAAAGGGTAGACTTAGTAAGTATAAGAAAAGATAAGGAACTTAATATTAATAAAGAAACTAGATTAATAACTTTAGCCCTAGAGTAAATAAACTAAGACTAACTTAGAAAGGGAGATAGTATTATAGGCGTAACAAGAGAAATTAAGATAGAACTAATTAATCCTAACTTAGATACTAATAAAGTATAAGACAAGTAGAGTAATAACTTTAACTAGGAAGCTACTTATAACTAGGATATATAGTAGTAATCTATAATTACGTATAAATAGATTAAAGTAATCTATAATAACGTATAAATAGATTAAGGTAATCTATAGTTACGTATAAATAAATTAGTAGTAATCTATAGTATTATATAAATAGATTAGTATAAGTATATAGTTAATAGGATACGTATTATTAGGATAATATTAGTAATCTAATCTCTAACCTAGAATACTAATACTTAATATTATATATATAAATTAACTATTATTTATAGTTATTACTATTTATAATATAAGCTTTTGTTATTAACTCTTAATCTACTAATACTCTAATAAGTTATTAAAAAGTCGACTCTAGTAACCCTATTATATTTATATTTACTAAGATTATAAATTTATAAATTTATTATATATCTATATTATAGTTAGATACCTAATTAAGCTTATTATCTTATAAGTTATTACTTTACTCGTCTTATACTTTATTAGTAACTAAGCCTAGACTAATTAGTTCTATCTTAATTTCTCTTATTACTACTATAATACTATCTCTTCTTTTAGGTAAGTTTTTATTTCTTTATACTAGGACTAAATTTTTCTATCTAGTTTCTTTATTAATTACTAACTCTTTATTACTCTTTATATTATTACGTTCTTAATATAATAAACTCTTTTTAGTAGCTTATATTATTTATAATAGAGTTAAAATATTCTTTTATTATTATTATTATTTATAAGGTTTTATATATCTTATATCTTTAAAGAATAGTAAATATTATAATAAATATATCTCTTCTAATATTTTACTTACTATGTATAAGTATTTAATTTCTATATAGTTTCTTTCTACTAAGTTATATAGAGTAAGCTATTAATAGAGCTTAAGAAAAACTATTAATATAGCTTACTATAGCTAAAGCTAAGTATAAGTTAACTCTTTATAAGCTAGTAAAGCTTTATTCTTATATAAAGTATTTTTATAAAATAAAAGCTTATAATAATACTAGGTTATCTAAATAGTTTTATATATTAGAAGATAAGTTAGATTTAAATAATACTATAAAGACTACTCTAGCTTTTACTTTATTAAGTACTTCTATTATCTTTTTATCTAGTAGTAATAATATAAACTTTCTTAGTTTACTACTAGGTATTCTAGAAGATTTTAATTTTAGAACTCTTTTAGTTTCTTAGAGTAGTTAAAGTTATCTTCTAGTTCTTATATATTTTTTTATAGATACTTTCTTTTATTCTTACTTATCTATTTTACTAAGTAATAATTTCTACTATTATAGAATTAGTATTATAGAATTTTTTTAACTTTTTATTCTTTTTATTCTCTATATATATCTACTTTATATACTATTAGTTTTACGTTTTATAGTACTTTTTCTAGTAATACTATATAGAATATTAGGTATATCTTTATTTTATTTAGTAGCTTTAGTTTAAATATAACTAGTATAACTTTCTTCTTTACTTTATATAGTCTTATCTTAATATAATCTAGTTTTAAGCTTAATTATTTACTCTTAATATTTCTTTATAGTAACTATACTATTTCTTTTTCTTTAAATTAGAGTCTCTCTATATATTTCTTATTATAGTATTTTACTATCTAGTTATATAAGAACTCTATATTATATCTTAATTAATTATATATTTCTTTAGGTCTATTAGTAAAGTTATCTTTTCTTAGAGACTAAGATTCTATATTTCTTAGTATTCTATATATATTTAAGTTAAATCTATAGTTTATAAAGAAGAGTAATACTTTTATTACTATATTTTTTACGCTATTTTATAATAGGGACTCTTGTTATTAACTATAAGTAACTACTAAAGTTATTAGTAAATTAAAAAGTAATAATAAAAGTATATATTATAATCTATAATAGGCTATAAATAATAGAAAGTATTTTATAATATCTAAATATTATTACTTTTAGTTAATAATTAAATTACAAATACTATCCTAATAATATATATTTCTACTAACTATATATTTAGTATCTTCCTAGTACTTTATAACTTTATATTTACTAAGATTATAAATTTATAAATTTATTACAAATCTAGGTTATAATTAGCTTCTTAATTAAGCTTATTATCTTATAAGTTAGTACTCTACTCTTCTTATATTATATTAGCGTCTAAGTTAAAGTTAATTAGCTCTATCCTAATTTCTCTTGTTATATCTTTAATACTATCTCTCTTTTTAGGTAAGCTTCTATTTTCTTATCTTAGAGCTAAAGTTATTTATCTTATTTCTTTATTAATTTCTAGTTCCTTATTACTCTCTATACTATCTTATTTCTAGTATAATAAACTTCTCTTTATAGCTTATTTTATTTATAATAAAGTTAAGATATTTCTTTATTATTATTATAAGTTATTAAGTCTCTTATATCTTATATCTTTAAAGGATAGTAAATATTATAATAAATATATTCTTACTAATATTTAGTATAACTATATTTCTTCTCGTATTTTACTTATAGAGTATAAGTATTTAATTTCTATATAGTATCTTTCTACTAAGTTATATAAAGTAAGCTATTAATAGAGCTTAAAAGAAATTATTATTATAGCTTACTATAGCTAAAGCTAAATATAAGCTAACTTTTTAAAAGCTAGTAAAGCTTTATTCTTATATTAAGTATTTTTATAAAATAAAAGCTTATAATAATACTAAATTATCTAAATAGTCTTATACCTTAGAAGCTAAGTTAGATCTAGATAATATAGTAGAGGCTACTCTAGCTCCTATTATATTAAGCGTTCTTATTACGTTTTTATCTAGTAGTAGTAGTATTAATTTTCTTAATTTACTATAAAGTAGCCTAGAGAGTTTTAACTTTAGAACTTTTTTAGTTTTTATATTTCCTCTTATAGTTAACTTTTCTTATTAGTACTTATCTATTCTACTAAGTAGTAGTTTCTTCTATTTTAGAACTAGTATACTAAGATTTTTTTAACTTTCTATTCTTTTTATTCTTTATACGTATCTACTTTATATACTAGTAGTTTTACGTCTTATAGTACTTTTTCTAGTAGTACTATATAGAATATTAGGTATATCTTTATTTTACTTAGTAGTCTTAACTTAAATATAACTAGTATAACTTTCTTCTTAACTTTATATAGTCTTATCTTAATATAGTCTAATTTTAAATTTAATTACTTACTTTTAATATTTCTTTATACTAACTATACTTTTTCTCTTTTTTTAAATTAAAGTTTCTTTTTATATCTTTAGTTATAGTACTTTACTATATAATCTTATAAGAATTCTATATCTTATCTTAATTAGTTATATATTTCTTTTAGTCTATTTATAAAGTTTTTTCTTCTTAGAGTCTAAGATTCTATATTTCTTAGTATTCTATATATATTAGAGTTAAATCTATAGTTTATAAAGAAAGGTAATACTTTTATTACTATAATTTTTACTCTATTATATACTAACTATACTATAGGTAGTAACTATACCTAATTATTCTAGTTATAGTTAAGATAGTATCTTAGATATTATTCTACTATCTAGTTTATATATTCTAATTATTTATCTATCTATAAGTAGTATACTATTAATATTATATAATTAATTCCTAATTATACTATAATTATTCTCTATAGTTTTAATATAAATCTTATATTTCTATCTATAATAATTTTATCTAAGATACTATACTAGCTAATTATAGTTCCTAGAGCCTAGTATATAGTAACTTCTATCCTACTTTTCTCTTTATATAGTCTTAAAGTATAAATACTTTATAAGCTTATTTACTATTATTAGGATTCTATTATATTTAATTTCTAATATTAAATCTTTTAACTTAAGTAACTTTATAATAAAGTCTATTATAATAACTCTTTATAGTTATTTTAGTACTTTAACTAGTTATAATATTTTATATAGTATATATTTACTATACCTATTTTAATAATATTCTATATAGTCTTATAGTACTTCTATTACTAACTATTTTACTTTTAGAATATAGTAGTCTAATAGTAGTCTATCTAATATTTTATTAATACCTTAGTATCTATATACTAGTTGTTTATAAAATTATTATATAAATTCTTTTTATATTTTATTTAAAATATACGTTCTTCTATAAGCTTTTATAAGTTTTTCTTAGATTTCTAGTTTTTTTATTTCTTTAGAAGCTTTTTCTATTTTTTTCTAAACTTATTTATCTAGCTTACTACTCTTTTTCTTAAGTATTACTACTATTTTTAGTATATTTAGGACTAAATAACTATCTTTATTCTTAACTAAAACTATACTAGTAGTATTTACTTCTTCTTATAAGTCTAGTCTTCTACTTAGAGTATCTATAAATTAATTATCTTTACCTTTAGTATATATAATTTTAAGATTAAATATAGATAAATATTCTTACTATCTTATATAGTATTATAATAAGTCCTTATTTATTATAAATCTTATAAGATTCTTATAGCTTATATAGACCTTTATTTAGTACTTTATTCTTTATAGGTATACTCTCTATTACTTAAATACTTTATAAATTACTAGTATTTCTTTATTATAAATTAAGTAGTTAAGTTCTACTAGTTTTATTTTTTTAGAAAAGTATTTAACTAAGTATTTTTACTTTATAGACTAGTCTTCTTATATTAGTACTATTCTATAGACTAAATTTAATACGTTTATTTTTACTATTACTAGTAGATCTAGGTTATATATTCTAATAACTAGGTTTTCTATAAACTTTTATTTAATCTAGTTAAATACTTTAGTATATTCCTAGGTCTACTTAAATAGCGTATCCTTCTTTATAAGTTTTATTAATAGCTTTATTATTTTAAACTATTTTACTATTAATTTTCTATAAAAGTTTACTAGTCTATAAAACTATTATACTTCTTATAAGATTTTTAGTATTAGCTATTCTTAGATTACTTTAATTTTATTAGAGTTAATCTATATTTTTCTTAGTTTAATAATAAATCTAAGGAAATCTATTTCTTTTTTATAGAACATATATTTCTTTAATTTAAAGAATATCTTACTTTCTCTTAGCTTTTCTAGTACTTTATATATATATTATTTATATTCTTCTTTTATATTTAAGAATATAAGGATATTATCTAAGTAAGTAAATATAAATATATCTAAATATTCTCTTAGGACTATATTAATTCTTTCTTAAAAGACTACTAATATATTTATTAGTCTAAAAAGTATAACTATATATTTAAATAGTTTATATTATATTCTAAATACTATTTTCTATTTATTACTTTTCTTAATTCTAATCTAGTAGTAGGCGTTTTAGATATCTAGTTTTATAAAGATTTAAGCTTTTTATAGCTTATCTTGTATTTTATCTATATATAGTAAAAAGTATTAGTTTTTATCTTTAATTGTATTTATTTTTCTAAAATCTATATAGAGTTATTTTTTTTTATTCTCTTTTTATCTATAAAGATAAGTCTATATACTACTAAGTATTAAGATTTTTATATCTATCTTTTCTTTTATATATTTTTAATATATATTTACTTTATCTTAGATTCTTTTTCTATCTTTTAGTAAACTAGGCTCTAGCCTATGTTTTTACTTTCTTCTAAATTATTACTAGATCCTATAGTTAATATTCTAGAATGTACTCTTTTAGCTTAATAAGTAATTTCTTTTATTTCTTATATTCTTTTAGGAATTCTCCTTTATAAGTACTTATATTAGCTTTTAATATATTTTTCTTAGAGTAGTTAACTTCTTCTATTCTCTTATTAATCCTTAGGTTAGTTATTTATAACTATAGTATATCTAATAAAATATCTTATTTATTATTAATTATTATTATATCTATAACTATATTCTTAGTTTCTAACTCTTTTGGTTTTAGTATAGAAAGTACTATTTTAAACCTAATAGGTTTTTAGAATAGTTTTCTTTTAATTATACTAAGTTATTAAGGGTATTTCTTTATTATATATCTTATTCCTTATATTTCTATAAACTTCTTAGATATAACGTTCCTTATAGCTCTACTATCTATTATAACTTATACTCTTCTTTCTTAATATATAACTATTTTTATAATATATAGGCCTATTATACTTTCTAGCTTTTTATATTTAGGTCTTTCTCTAAATTATTTATTCTTCTAGAGCTACTACTTTACTTTATTCTTATAGTTCTTATATTTTAAATATTTATTATATATATATATTTATACTATAGTCTTTTTTAGATATATTCTTTTAATAATTTTAGTTCTAGTCTAATTACTATATATACTTTATTAAGTATTCTAATTATTTCTTATCTTAGAATATCTTTCTTAATAATTACTTTTATATAGTTATATTCTTTTCTTTTTATTAGCTATATATAATTACGTACTTTAGATTCTCTATATATAAAGTAGTTTATATTTAAATATAATATCTATAATATCTTAGTATATACTAGATATTCTAGATTTATTGTTTTATTATCCTTTTCCTAGTATTTATCTTTTCTAGGTCTTACTATTACTAGGATATAGTATACTATTAGTATATATAGTATATAGGCTTTATTAATTTATTTATTTTTCTAGTAAAGAACTACTATTCTTTTTATATAAGTATTCTTCTTACTATAACTATATATTATTCTATTTATTATTAGAATATTATAAACTTAGTTTCTTTAGAATTATATTCTTTTTAGTCTTTATACGCTTTCTCTATACTTATAACTAGTAAGTATTTTTAAATAAACTTCTAGTATTTATTTTATTCTTTTATATTTATAATTATATAGCTATTATAGCTATATATATCTAGCTAGGTATACTTTATACTTTTTATACTAACTTATTTCTTATCTCTTTATAGTCTTTTAGAAGAGACTATATTAGTCTCTTTATCTAGTACTAGTTCTTTAGCCTAGATTAATAGTATCTAGAGCTCTTCTCCTTCTAAATCTTCTATTAGTAAGTCTATTATACGTTTAATTTCTTTAAGCTATACTTAGGTTCTACTTTCTTTTATTACTACTACTCTATTTTTCTATAAGAACTATCTTACTTTCTACTTACTAGAAAGATATATATAGTAGTTATTATTGTAATAAAAAGTCTTATTAAGTATTACGTATTATATTTCTCTACTTCTAGCTACTTTTTCTTAGGCTTTAGCTTATACTTTTAGTACTTCCTTTTTATTCTTAGTTAATTTTAACTAAGCTTCTTTATTTTTCTTATAGTCTTTACTTTTATAATCTTTTATAAAGTATTTTAGTTTCTTATATTTATAGTATACTATATCTCTTTTTTACTTAGAATTATAGTTCTTTATATAGTAGCTTTTCTTACTATAACTAAAGTATATAAAGTCTTTATTCTTCTTTTTCTTTCTATCTTTATTAGTATTAAGGACTATAAAGTCTCTAGCGTCTTAATTCCTAAGTTATCTTCTATACTTATTCTTTTTCTATTCTTAAAGATTATTATTAATTTATATTACCTCTTATTTTATAGCTTCTAGTATTCTTAGTTTCTCTATATAAATTATTTTATATTAGATTTTTAAATTAAAGCCTTATTTAAAATATAATATTAAAGCTAACTTATTTTATTCTATATTTTATAATAGTTACTTAAACTATAATATATATTTTAGAATACTCTTATTCTATATAAGCCTTTTAAGCTTCTCTTTAGCTTATTAGGTAATATCTATATTTTTAAATACTACTCTTATTTATCTAGTAAAGTATTTATAACTTATAAAGATAGCTTTTATTTTATCTTTTTATATTCTTAGTATATATATTATATAGTTTATCTAGTAAGGTTTAAACTATCTTATTATATCTTCTTTAAGATATATTCTAATATATATTACCTTTTTATCTTTTCTATTAAAGTATAGTACTTATATATTAATCTAAAGTTATACTAATACTATAAAAAGTTTTAGTCTTTCTCTTATTCTATTAAACTTCTTAAGTATAAGTATTTTAGGTAGTTTCTTTATTATACTTATTTCTAGTCTCTAGGTAATTTATTCTATTTAGTTATATCTTACTATAATAGCTTTAATTTATACCTTATTTTATTTTATATAGTCTTAGAGTTCTTTATTCTATATTTTTAGGGCTTTAATTACTAGTTTTATATCTTCTTTTTCTAAGATTAAGTTATTTAGGTAGTCTTTAATTACTTTCTATACTATATTATTAAACTTATAACTACTTAGGAGTACTTTAGCTCCTTTTTTAGTTAAACTTTCTACTATTATATTAGCTTAGACTATACACTACTTACGCTTTACTTCTTCTAATAACTAAATTAGTAAAGTATAATAGGGTCTCCTATTATTAACTATAAGTAACTACTAGAGTTATTAGTAAATTAGAAAGTAACAATAAAAGTATATATTATAATCTATAATAGGCTATAAATAATAGAAAGTGTTTTATAATATCTAAATATTATTACTTATTATTAATAATTAAATTACTAATACTATTCTAATAATATATATTACTACTAACTATATATTTAGCGTCTTCTTAGTACTTTATAACTTTTTATTTACTAAGATCGCGAATTTATAAATTTATTACGTATTTAGGTTATAATTAGCTTCCTAATTAAGCTTATTATCTTATAAGTTAGTACTTTACTCTTCTTATATTATATTAGCGTCTAAGTTAGAGTTAATTAGCTCTATCTTAATTTCTCTTATTACGTCTATAATATATTATATATTAACTATACTATAGGTAGTAATTATACCTAATTATTCTAGTTATAGTTAAAGTAATATCTTAAGTATTATTCTACTATATAGTTTATATATTCTAATTATCTATATATTTATAGATAATATACTATTAATATTATATATTTAACTCCTAATTATACTATTATTATTTCCTATAGTATTAATATAAATCTTATATCTTTATCTATAATAATCTTATCTAAAAGTTTATATTAGCTAATTATAGTTCTTAAAACTTAGTATATAATTACTTCTATTTTAATTTTTTCTCTATATAGTCTAAAGTATAAGTATTTTATAAGCTTATCTACTATTATTAAGATTTTATTATATTTAATTCTTAATATTAAGTATTTAGACTTTAGTAGTTTTATAATAAAGTCTATTATAATAACTTTTTAAAGTTATTCTAGTACTTTAACTAGTTATAATATTCTATATAGTATATATCTACTATACTTATTTATATAGTATTCTATATATTCTTGTAGTATTTCTATTACTAATTATTTTACCTTTAGGATATAGTTATAAGGTAGACTTTACGCAAGATAACTTAATAAAGTAGTTTTAACAATTAACTAAAAAGAGTAAATAGTAAATAAAGCTATCTAAGTAAGTACTAAGTATATATACCTAGTAGCTTACTAAGCGCTAACTAAAAGTAGAAAGGTAGTTGAATATTAGTAAGTTATAAACTTACTAACATGTTAGTAAGTTCGCAATATTAGTAAGTTTGCGATATTAGTAAGTTTATAATATTAGTAAGTTTATAATGTTAGTAAGTTTGTAATATTAGTAAGTTATAAACTTACTAATATTAGTACGAAAATAAGAGATATAAGGGATAACTCCCTTATAATAGTAGTCTTATAGTAGTCTATCTAGTATTTTATTAATACTTTAGTATCTATATACTAGTAGTTTATAAAATTATTATATAAACTCTCTTTATATATTATTTAGAATATACGTTCTTTTATATTATAGGCGTAATAAAAGAAATCAAGATAGAGCTAATTAGCCTTAACTTAGACGCTAATATAATATAAGAAGAGTAAGGTACTAACCTATAAGATAATAAGCTTAATTAGGAAACCTACTATAACCTAGATATATAAGATATAGAGTAATCTATAAATATATATAATAGATTAGAGTAATCTATAAATACGTATAATAGATTAGAGTTATCTATAATATTATATAAATAGATTAGTAAGAATATATAGTTAGTATTAACGCGTATTATTAGGATAGTATTAGTAATTTAATCTCTAACTTAGAACGCTAATACTTAATATTATATATACAAATTAACTATTATTTATAGTTATTACTAATTACAATATAAACTTTTACTATTAACTCTTAATCTACTAACTACTAAAGGTTACTTATAGTTAATAATAGGAGACTCTATTATACTTTACTAATTTAGTTATTAAGAGAAGTAAAGCGTAAGTAGTATATAGTCTAAGCTAAATAAGATAGTAAAAAGTTTAACTAGAAAGAGAGCTAAAGTACTCCTAAGTAGTTATAAGTTAGATAATACTATATAGCAAGTAATTAAAGATTACCTAAATAACTTAATCTTAAAGAAAAAAGATATAAAGTTAGTAATTAATACTCTAGAAATATAGGATAAAGAACTCTAAGATTATATAAAATAGAATAAAGTATAGATTAAAGCTATTATAGAAGGATAGAACTAGATAGAATAAATTACTTAATAACTAGAGATAAGTATAGAAGATAACTTAGAAACTAAGATACTAGAGACTTTATAATCCTTAATACTAATAAAGATAAAAAAAAGAAGAAAAGTAAAGACTTTATATACTTTAGCTATAGTAAGAAAGGCTACTACTTAAGAGATTATTAGTTAAAATAGAGAAAAGATATAGTATATTATAAATATAAGAAACTTAGATACTTTATAAAAGATTATAAAAGTAAGAATCTTAAGAAAAATAAAGAAGCTTAGTTAAAAATAACTAAAAGTAAGAAGGAAGTACTAAGAGTATAGGCTAAGACTTAAGAAAAAGTAGCTAGGAGTAAAAAAATATAATATATAATACTTAACTAGACTTTTTATTATAATAATAACTACTATTTATATCTTTCTAGTAAGTAAAAAGTAAGATAGTTCTTATAAAAGAATAAAGTAGTAGTAATAAAAGAAAAAATAAAAGTATAGTTAAAAGAAGTAGTATACGTAATAGACCTACTAATAAAAGATTTAGAAAGAGAAGAGCCTTAGATTCTATTAATCTAGGCTAAAAAAATAGTACTAGATAAAGAGACTACTATAGTCTCCTCTAAAAAACTATAAAGAAATAAGAAATAAATTAATATAAAAGATATAGAGTATACCTAGTTAAAAGTATATAGCTATAATAGCTATATAATAATAGATTTAAAGGAATAAAATAAATAATAAGAGTTTATTTAGAAATACTTACTAGTTATAAGTATAAAGGAAGTGTATAAAGACTAGAAAGAATATAATTCTAAAGTAATAAAGTTTATAATATTCTAATAATAAATAGATTAATATATAGTTATAGTAAGAAAAATACTTATATAAAGAGAGTAGTAATATCTTATAAAAAAACGTAATAGATTAATAAAGCTTATATACTATAAGTACTAGTAGTATACTATATCTTAATAAGAAAAGAACTTAGTAAAGATAGATACTAAGAAAGAGATAATAAAAAGATAGACCTAAGATATCTAGTATATTTTAAAATATTATAGATATTATACTTAAGTATAGACTATATACTATATAAAGAGCCTAAAATAAGAAACTATACGTAGCGAGTAAGAAGTAAAAGCTATAATTATATAAAAGTAATCTAAGTAAAAGATATTATAAGATAGGAAATAATATCTAAAGAAATATATATAGTAATTAAGCTAAGAATAAAGCTATTAAAGAAATACGTCTTAGAAAGACTATAGTATAAATATACGTATAATAAATATCTAAAATATAAGAACTATAAACTTAAAATAAAGTAATAGCTTTAAAAAAATAGAGAATTTTTAAAACTACCGAAGTAAAAATAGCTAGAAGGTAAAGGAGGCCTATATATTATAAAACAAGGTACTTTCTAAAGAAAAAAAGTATAAGTAATAATTAATAGTAAAGCTATAAAGAACTTTATATTTAAGAAGTTTATAGAAAAATAAGGAATATAATATATAATAAAGAAATACTCTTAATAACTTATTAAGTTTAAGACTATACCTTCTATATTAAAGTTAGAAAGACTAAAAATTAAAAATATAGTTATAGATATAATAATAATTAATAATAAATAAGAAATTATACTAGGAATACTATAGTTATAGATAACTAACCTAATATTTAATTAGAGAATAGAAAGAATTAGCTACTCTACTAAAGAAATTTTAAAAGCTAATATAAGTATATATAAAAGAAAATTCCTAGAAGAATATAAGAAATAAGAAAAATAACTTATAGAACCTAAAGACTAAATTCTAGAACGCTAACTATAGGACTTAGTAATAAACCTAGAAGAAAGAAAGGACGTAAGATAGAGTCTAGTATACTAGAAAACTAATAAAGAATCTAAGATTAAGTAAAAATTTATATAGAACGCGCTAAAAAAAAATATATAAGAATATTAATCTTTAGTAGTATATAAACTTATCTTTATAGATAAAAAAATAAATAAATAAATAACTATATATAGACTTTAGAAAAATAAATATAATTATAGATAAAAACTAATATTCTCTACTATATATAGATAAGATATAAAATAAGCTATATAAAGTATAAATCTTTATAAAATTAGATATCTAGAATACTTACTATTAGATTAGAATTAAAAAAGGTAATAAATAGAAAATAACGTTTTAAACGTAATATAGACTATTTAAATATATAGTTATACTTTTTAGATTAATAAATATACTAGTAGTATTTTAAGAAAGAATTAATATAGTACTAAGAAAGTACTTAAATATATTTATATTTATATATCTAGAAAATATCTTTATATTTTTAGAATTAGAGAAAGAATATATATAATATATATATAAAGTACTAGAAAGATTAGTAGAAATTAAATTATTTTTTAAGATAAGAAAATATAAATTTTATATAAAGTAAATAGATTTCCTAAGATTTATTATTAAACTAGGAAAAATTAAGATTAACTTAAGAAAGATTAAAATAATCTAAGAATAGCTAATACCTAAGAACTTATAAGAAGTATAATAATTTTATAAACTAGTAAACTTTTATAAGAAACTAATAATAAAATAGTCTAAAATAATAAAACTATTAATAAAACTTATAAAGAAGTATATACTATTTAAATAGACTTAAGAATATAATAAAGTATTTAATTATATAAAATAAAGGTTTATAGAAAACCTATTTATTAGAATATATAACCTAGATCTACTAGTAATAGTAAAAACAAACGTATTAAATTTAGTCTATAAAATAGTACTAATATAAGAAAACTAAAATATAAAGTAAGAATACTTAGTTAAATACTTCTCTAAGAAAATAAAACTAGTAGAGCTTAACTGCTTAATCTATAATAAAGAAATACTAGTAATCTATAAAGTATTTAAGTAATAGAGAGTATACTTATAAAGAGTAAAATACTAAATAAAAGTCTATATAGACTATAAGAATCTTATAAGATTTATACTAAATAAAGACTTATTATAATACTATATAAGATAGTAAGAATACTTATTAATATTTAACTTTAAAGTTATATATATAAAAGAGAAAGATAACTAATTTATAAATACTCTTAGTAAAAGACTAGACTTATAAAAAGAAGTAAATACTACTAGTATAGTTCTAGTTAAATATAAAAAAAGATACTTAGTCCTAAATATACTAAAAATAGCTACTATACTTAAAAGAATAAGTAGTAAGCTAAATAAATAGATTTAAAAGAAGATAGAAAAAGGTTCTAAAGAAATAATAAAGCTTAAGATCTAAGAAAGACTTATAAAGTATATAGAAGAATATATATTCTAAATAAAATATAAAGAGAATTTATACAATAATTCTATAAATTACTAGTATATAGATACTAAAGTATTAACAAAATATTAAATAGATTACTATAAGATTATTATATCTTAAAAGTAAAATAACTAGTAACTAAAGTACTATAAGACTATATAGAATATTATAGAAATAAGTATAGTAGATACGTACTATATAGAATACTATACCTAGTTAAAGTACTAGAATAACTTTAGAGAGTAATTATAATAAACTTTATTATAAAGCTACCTAAGTTAAAAGACTTACTATTAGGAGTTAAGTATAATAGAATCCTAATAATAGTAAATAAGCTTATAAAGTACTTATACTTTAGACTATATAAAGAGAAAAGTAAGATAGAGGTTACTATATACTAGGTCCTAGAGACTATAATTAGCTAATATAGTATTCTAGACAAGATTATTATAGATAGTGATATAAGATTTATATTAAAACTATAGGGAATAATAATAGTATAATTAGTAATAAAGTAAATAATATTAATAGTATATTATCTATAGATAGATAAATAATTAGAATATATAAACTAAATAGTAGACTAATATTTAAGATACTACCTTAATTATAACTAAAATAATTAGGTACAACTACTACTTCTAGTATAATTAGTATATAATAGCGTAAAGAATATAGTAATAAGAGTATTACTCTTCTTTATAAACTATAGATTTAACTCTAACGTATACTAAATACTAAGATATAAAGTATCTTAGTTTCTAAAAAGAGAGAACTTTACTAATAGACTTAAGGATATATATAATTAATTAAGATAAGATGTAAAATTCTTATATAATTAAATAGTAAAATACTATAATAAAAAATAAATAAAGAGACTCTAATTTAAAGAGAGAGAAAAAGTATAGTTACTAAGAAGAAATATTAAGAGTAAATAATTAAGCTTAAAACTAGATTACGTTAAGATAAAACTATATAAAATTAAGAAGAAAGTTATACTAGTTATATATAAACTAAGACTACTAAGTAAGATAAAGATATACTTAACTTTCTATATAGTACTACTAGAGATAGTACTATAAAATATAAAACTACTAGTATATAAAGTAGATATATATAAAGAATAAGAAGAATAAGAAGTTAAGAAAATCTTAGTATACTAGTTCTAAAATAAAAGAAACTACTACTTAGTAGAATAGATAAGTACTAATAAAAGAGGGGAACTATAGGAAAATATATAGGAACTAGAAGATATCCTTAATTACTTTAAGAAACTAGAGGAGTTCTAAAATTAAAACCTTCTAGAACACCTAGTAGTAAACTAAGAGGAACTACGCTATTAGTAGTAGATAGAGAGGCGTTAGATACGCCTAATATAGTAGGAGCTAGAGTAGCTCCTACTATATCCTTAAAATCTAGCTTAGACTCTAGAAGAGTAGACTATTTAATAGACTTCTTATTGTTTAAGGCTTTTATCTTATAAAGATAAGATAAATAAGCTTAATTATTAGATAGTTATATCTAATTATTAAGAAGTTAAGACTAATATTCTTTTAGTGTATAACAAGAGACTTTATAGAGCTTCTTATACTCTTTTTTAGCTTCTATAATCTATAATAATAGTTTTTCTTAAGTATAGTTAATAGCTCTCTTTATTATATATAAGTATAGATATATAAATAAGTATTCTTAACTTATACTCTATAAGAGATATACTAGATAAGTTATAATATAAATAGGCGTTAGTATAAATATATACTTTATAAGCTTTACTATACTTTAAAGAAAGATAAACTAATAAAGAGTTTAAAGACTTATAATAAGAATATAGAAATATTATAATACTATAGTGTAATATACAATCTACTAATTAAAGATAATAAAGAGTAGACTTAGTAGGTATAGAGATAGAGAATAAAGAACTTAATATTAATAAAGAAACTAAGCTAATAACTTTAGTATAACAAGAGTTTATTAGATACTCGAGACTCTTATAAACTCTAGTATAAGTTAAAGGTAAAGCTAATATACTAAAGATTATAATATTATATAGTTATAATCTAAAGTAGAGCTAGTATACTATATAGGTATATAAAAGGCTTAATACTTATAAAGAGAGTAAAGTAAGTATTATTTTCCTTTAGATACTAGTAGTACTATTAAATACTATCTATTATCTCTTTACTATCTCTTATAGCTTATAGTAAGTACTATTATCTTCTAGCTACCTTTTAATATAATAATACTTCTTTACTAATAGTCTAAAGATAATAATAATACGCTCCTTATAAAAGGCTATAATAATAGAAAAAAATATATAGTTAATAGTTAAACAAAACCCTATATAGAGTATAAGTAGTACGTAGCTAAGTTATATACTAAGTACGCTAGTAACAATTAAAGAATATATTTATAAAGTAACTACTAGACGTAATAAATTAGCTTAACTACGTATACTTAACGCCTTAGAAGATAAGATTATATATCTAGAATAAGAACAAACTACTTTTTATACTATAACTTCTAAGAATAACTCTAAAGTTACTATTATTACCTTTTAAAAGTATAATATAAACTCCTTAGTTAATAATACGTATATAAAGCGTATACTTTACTCTATAGAGCTTATAGTATATAAAAGTAAATCTCTAAAAATATACTAAGAGTACTATTACTTATATAAAATAGTATTTTACTTTATACTTTAAAACTTTAAAGTAAAAAAAAATAAAGTCTTTTAGGCTATATAATACTTTAAGAGAGTTTTATATAAATAATAGTATACGTATATTAAGTATAATCTAAATATAGATAAACTTTTTACTTAGGAGTACTTTAAAAAGTACTTACTAAACCTACTCTCTAACCCTATTAACTATAGCCTAGAGGTAGTAATAGCGTATACTATAGCTACTTAATATAAGAAATAAAGTGTAAGATCTTTTACTAGATATCTAGATATTCTTAAAGACTAGCTTCTTTAGTATATAAAGATATAAAGGATTTAGTACTTCTTTTTAAAACTATAGCCTAAACTATAAAAAGTAATTACTAACTATTATTAGGTCTTAGTAATAAAAGAAAACCTTATTACCTTAAGCTTAATACTTAAGTATAACTTACGTAATATAATAAAATTATAAGAGCTTTATATAAATAGTATAAGTAAAAAAAACTTAAAAAAAGCCTAAATAAAAGAGGATATAAAGAACTCCTAAAATAAGTTAGTAGATAAGTTTACTATTAAATACTTTAAGTACTATAAAAAGAGATACTATACTAGTAAGTACTATAGTAGTAACTCTAACTATATTCTAGTCTATATAAACTAAACAAGAAAAGGCCTAGCTTTATTATTAGCTCTAGGATAGTAAGGCGTAGATTAATTAATATCTTACTAGGTATATAGCGTATATATAGCGCAGCTTTAGGCTTAGAGCTAGAAATAAAGCTTTAGGTTATTCTAGACCTTTAAGTAGATATTAGCCTTATTAGTTAGTAGACTATAGTAGAAATAAGACTAAAACTAATCTAAAACACTAAGCTCTCTAGACTAAGCTAAATAGGAGCGTAAAAGTAGAATACTTATACTACTTATAAGCTTTAGGTACACCTTACTAATAATAATAAAGTAATATATAAGTCTAAGATTATAGTATATAGAGTAGATAAAGAAAAAGTAGTACTTTTTCTTAGAAATCTTTTTCTTAAATAAAAAGAAATATAACTTAACTATAGGTTGTAAATATAGTATTAGAAATATACTTCTATTACTTAAGTATAGTTATATATAACTAAAGAATTTATAAAGGACTTAAGAGAAACGTAAGTAAAACTATTCTTACTAAGAGTACTTAAGACTAATATAATTAACTTAAAATATAATATATATATCTACGCTATACTTATAGTATAAGAGTTACGTATTCTAGATACTTTATTAGAATACTATAATATATTTAATAACGTTACTATATAGATACTACTTTACCTAAAGAACTCTAATTAGGTAATCCTATTAATAGAGAGAAAGGAACTTCTTTATAGGCTACTCTATAATCTCTTTATATATAAGCTTAAAGTACTCTACGTATATATAGAAGATACGCTTTATAAAGGCTAGATATATTATAGTAATAGTTTAGTAAGAGTACTTATCCTTTTTATTCTAAAGAAAGATAGAGCCTTACGCCTCTATATTAACTACTATAGCCTAAACTTAGTTATAGTAAAAGATTAGTACTTACTCCTACTAATTAGAGAGACGCTAGACTACTTATTAGGCGTATAATACTATACTACCTTAGATCTTAAGGATACCTACTATAGGATTAGAATTAAATTAGGAGATAAGTAGAAAACTACTTTCTATACTTACTATAAGTATTTTAAATACCTAGTAATACTTTTTAAGCTAACTAACGCCTTTACTAGTTTTTAAGCGTATATTAATAAGGTACTTAGTAGACTCCTAGATTATATCTATATAGTGTACCTTAATAATATACTTATATATACTTATAGTAATAACGTTATACTATACTAGTACGCTATCTACTTTATACTAGTAGTACTAAGAAAAGTAGAACTCTTTATAAACCTAAAGAAATATACTTTTATATCTAATAAAGTATATTTTATAGGCTTTATTATTATAAGGCGTAGTATACGCGCTAAACCTAAGCGTATTAAGACTATTACGTAATAGCTAGAGCCTATAAGTATTAAGAAACTATAGTTATTTCTAGGTTTTATAAACTTCTACTAAAGATTTATTAAAAAGTATACTTATAAAATAGTTATTTTTATAAACTTATTAAAAAGAAAGTAAGAATTTTATTAGCTTAGTATAGTATAAAAAGCTTTTAAATAACTTAAAGTATACTTTATAAGTATACTTATTTTATACTACTATAACCTAGTACTACTTATTTACTTAGAGATAGATACGTTAACTTTTATAATCTCTAGGATTTTATCCTAGCTCTACCTAGATAAGAAATAGTATCTAGTTACTTTTACCTCTAGAAAACTATAAGAAGTAGAATTAAACTATAAAATATATAATACTAAACTTCTTACTATTATTTATAGTTTTAAATAGTAAAGATACTACTTTAAAAGTATATAGTATATAATTTAAGTACTTACTAATTATAATAACTTACGCTTAATACGTACTATATATAAGCTAAACTTATACTAAGTATACTAAGCTATATATTTAGGAGCTTTTAATTTTAAAGTAAAATACTAAGCTAGTAGGCTAAATTCTATAGATAGCCTCTTAAGGAGATATAACTATAAGTAAAAGAACTTATTACTAGTACGCTTATTACTTACTCTTTAAGAGAAATTATAACTAGTAAGCTTAGTAGCTAAAGTAGAAATAACTAGTAAAGTAAAAGAATCTATAACTAAGCTAAGCTTAGAAAGTATATATAAGATATATAGTACTAGAAACTATAGTACTAAAAGGACTTCTACTACTAGTACTATAGAATATATACTATACGTACTATACTTAATAGCTAGAGAGTTAGTTAGTAGTAAACCTATATTAGTAAAGTCTAAAGCCTTTCTAATAACTTTATATAAACTATAGTAAAGGAACGCCTTTATATAAGTATAAGTAAAGAGTTTAATAAAAGTTAAAAGTACTTAATATAGTAGTAGAGTATAAGTATAGTACTTAGATAATAAGAAAGACTTAAGATATAAAGGTAGAGTATACGTTCTAAAAGAACCTACTATTAAGTAAGAAATTCTACTCTAGTATTATAACTTATATATAGCTAGCTACTATAGTATATAGAGGGGTGTAAAAAATAAAGAGTAATTTTTTTTTAACTATTTTTAAACTATTATATCTTTAAAACTATAATAGTTATAAAAATTTTAAAATTTAAAATTTGTAGAGAAAAGGGTAAAGTTTACTTTTTTAATAAAAAATTTCTTATATTATATAATTTATATTGTTATAATAATAGTTAAAGTAGAGGTTTTTTTTTTCTTAATTTTTCTTTTAGTATAACTTTTTAATTAACGTTTAAAAAAGCTTAATTTTTCTACTAAGCCTAATTTAGTTAGTAAAGTTTCTATAATTAAATTTTTAGTATAGATTACTTATCTAAGTAATTTTTTACAATTATAGAAAAAAAATAAAAAATTTATTTTTTTAGTTAGCTTATATAATATATTACTAAAATTTTATTCTAGAGCTTATAAATTAATATCTTTTTAAATTTTTACTTTTATACTTCTAATTCCTTTAAAATACTACT
>JALNQF010000406.1:0-34065 GCA_028456385.1 Ophiosphaerella korrae | reverse complement strand
TTCTTCTTCTTCTTCTTCTTCTTCTTCTTCTTCTTCTTCTTCTTCTTCTTCTTCTTCTTCTTCTTCTTCTTCTTCTTTAAAAATATCCTTTATCTTGTAAGAATTGCGTTTAGTTAAACTAATGAATTGATATTCTGATGTGAGTTGATTATATTTATTCTAGTATTACTTTCTACTCCTATTTATCCTTTCTGTTAGCGTGCCTTACGTAAGGGGACCTACTAATTTATTGTTTAACCTCAAGTTATTGTACTGTAATATAGTTACTTTTAACTAGCTACACTAAGGATGTTTAGGTATAAGAGATATTCTGTAATCTAACGCAAGCTAGACTAAATATACGCTTATATATATATATATATATACCTAAAGAGGTATTAGATTTGTATAGTTACTTACATACTTATTGTATACGTAGGGGTAAGAATTGAGTTTATCAAGTGCTCTACCTATTATTTACCTGCTAGCTGCTATTTATTAGCATCTCGCACTAGTATCGTTAGGTCAATCGCTAAGATCCTGTCAGATGAGCGTGTGCGACGATCGCCGCAGCTAAAAGATGGCAGCCTCGGCCCTCACGAACAAAGGATCTCACATGCTAGGAGATGGACTACGTTAGCATAACTGATACAACAAAGAAACTAGCGCCTCAACAGAAGGGGTACTGAGGATCTAGCCCGCCAGCGTCTCGAGAGACCCCAGCCGAGGCGGCCGCAGCGTAGATACATAGATAGAGCGCAGGGCTAAGGTCTATCCCTGAGTCGCGGGACGCACGGTGTAGCGGGACAATTTTGTGAAAAAGCCATCCTAAAACCTCGCTTTTTAGGTATATAGACGTTGTTTTAAATAAATAAATATTCTATGGCTATCTGGCTTATAGGATCCCAGCTTTTCTTTGGATTTTGTTTCGTGGTCGTTGTGGCAATACGTCGATTCGTCGATGCCGTCAATTGCCAAATTATCAATCCACCCCAGTTTTTTTTCAAGACATGCAAGACCTCTCTTAAATTCGGATTCTTGAGAAGACAGCTCGTTCAATAGAGAAATTTTCCCGAGTCATCAAGTTCGATTTGAGTGGATGAAGATGCTTTCCGAGAGTTTCCGCCGTTGGTGGATAGACGGTACCCTTGAAGTCCGCCATGTTTTGAGTGATTTCTTTGTTTGTTGTACTAGCGTGCATTTAGCTTGCTTACATGAGCGTGGTATCGAATAGTACTATCTCTTTCAAGCTATGCTGTCTTTGTCTTCGGTGTGGCGCATTGTTCCTCTTTAAGAATGATCCTCACATGCTCAATGGCTTATCCTCCACGGTGTCTTTTGGCGCCTGGCACTGTTCGTTAGCTATACCTTGCTGTCCCTGTGTCAATCAGAAAAGCAGGTGCGACTTCGGGGTTGGACTAACTTAAATGTGAGGAAGTCATTATCAGCCCTATGCGCGCTGCAGGACGCAAATTGCATGCAGGACGGCCGCGTCAATCGGTACCTCCAGCGGATCCGAATCACCGACCCGGCACGTCTCACTTCATCCACCCGCGTGGGGTATGCGGCTGTGCGGATCGCAGAAACGCTCGGAATATTACTACTATGGTACAGGGCATAGGTAGTGTAGGTGGGTCCCGGGCGGCAGGGGTTAAGCGATACCTCTCTAACCCGACTGTTTCACATCAAATCCTCTGTATTTTTGTATTGAAATCTGTGATTTTCAGTTGCCTGCATGTCTACATCCTCTCCTCAGTCATGATGCCTCCATCAACGCCGCGTCACCGGTATCTTTCTCGCGATGAACGACTTCAAATTCAGACACTCCATTCAGCCGGCCATACCCAGCAGTAGATAGCGGCCCATCTTAAGGTGACAGAGAGACAGGTCGGCTACGCTGTCCACGCTAAATGCGTTACGCCCAAGAAGCGAACCGGTCCTAAGCCATCTCTCAGTGACGCTGAAGTCGATGAGCTTATCACTTTTGTCTGTCACTCACGATTTGGCAATGAAGCACGCTAGATGTCCTATAAGCGTCTTGCAGAGGGTCCCTTTGCTCATTGGAATGTTAAGGAATACGTTATTCGTTATGCTTTACGTCGCAGAGGGTATGTACGGCGTATTTCCCGTGCAAAGCCACCTCTCTCTGAAGCCAATAAACAGATACGACTGCAATGGGCACAAGACTACGTCGGATGGGGGCCATATCAGTGGTGGACAATCTCGTGGTCAGATGAGACGTGGGTTACAGGAGGAAGGCATAAGAGGACGTGGGTAACAAGGAGACCTGGCGGGGAGCTTGGCGATACATGCATAGTCGAGAAGCTTCGTAAGAAGCGAGGATGGATGTTCTGGGGCTGCTTCTCTGGTATAACAAAGGGACCGTCTCTCTTCTGGGAGAAGGAGTGGAAAAGTATCAACAAGGAGAGCTACTGCGAGAGGACAGTCCCTCTTGTCCATAGCTGGCTACGTCTAAATCCTCACTTAAGATTTATGCAGGATGGTGCACCAGGTCACTCTGCGTCATTTACTCGAGAGGAGCTCCACGAGCGTGGTATCTACCCTATGTTCTGGCCAGCCTACTCTCTAGACATGAACCTAATTGAAGCAGTCTGGAACAAGATGAAGGATTATATAGAAACTCAACTACCCAGATCTACCTGGAGGCAAGGCAGCGTACATATGACCAGCTACGTGAGATAGTCCAGGAAGCCTGGGATAGTATTACACCAGAGGCTGTTGAGACAGCTCATTGACAGCATGCCAGCACGATGCCAGGCAGTGATTGACGCTGAAGGTGGTCACACGCCTTACTGAAATTGTATGTAAAATAAAACTGAATTAGGCTTACGCCACTGCTGCGCACCCCTGCCGCCCGGGACCCACCTATACTACCTATGCCCTGTACCATAGTAGTACTGCACCCGACACAAGGATTGGGAGCAGTGTCAACACTCAGCGTTGAACCGCCAGGATCGCTCGCGCACGGACGCTCCGCCAGCCCCACGCTGCCATCACCTTCATCCAGCGTGACGTGCAACACCTCACTGCCTCACTGCTAACCGCAACATAGAATATAGAGCGCCCCCTAACCTTGTTCTTGTCCTAAGCAGGCACTCTTTACTTCGCATACCCTATAACGTTTGGCGACCAGCCACTTCCGTGTTTTCGTACCACTAAGGATGGACTTCCCGCCGCGCAACCTGCCTGACCTGGCGCCAGCCCACCCGCCTCAATTCGAGCCCTCGGATTCTGCAAACCACGATGGTCTTCCGGCTCAGCAACTGCACGGATGGAACGGCGTCGACCAGACCTCTACATTTACGTTTGCGTCTGCAGGGCCCCCATCACCCCTGGGTCCGCCAGCTCGGCCGCGAAGGCGCAAGGCGGCGGCTCTTCGCGCGATTAGACTGGGAGCCGTATAAGGAGCGCATCCTCGACTTGCATATCGTGCAAAATCTACCCTTGTCAAAGGTGAAGCAGATGATCGAGGAAGAGTATAGCTTCAAAGCCGAGTAAGTCGCTCCTTTTCGTGCAAGACGGAGTGGGAGCCCCAAGCGTTGGGCTGACACAGATGCGTCCGCAGGCTACGGCAGTATCGAACGCGCATCAGCCAGTGGGGCAAAGACAGCAACGTCAAGCCGCAGGAGATTGAGCAATGGATGAAGTGGTACGACTCTCTGTATGCCCCCAGTCCAGCAGCATGTAAGTCAGTGCCAGACGAATTGACTTTTCTTTGCTAACGCACCGGAGCCACGCCGTCTGCTGTAACATGCCATACGATCTCTGAGCGAGGCTCGCCCGTGCCAATCTCTGTATATTCGCCGGCGGCTTCGGTCTTGTCGCCCGAAGGCATATATCTCGCGGCGCAGAGTCCGCCGATGCCGTCTCCTGCCCTGTCAGTCTCGAGCATCGTGCGTCCCCAGGCAAGCGCCTTTGGGGGGGAAAGTACAGCTATAGCACATCAATCTCTCGTGGAACTCCAGCCCAGCTTCGTTCATGGTCCAAGCACGTTCGAAAGCGAGATGGATATTGATGCACAGCCTCAATATAGAGGAGACGAGGAAACACGCTTGCAGGATCAGGTTTACGAAATTGGAAGCGTACTTATCGCCCAAGGAAGGTATAGGGCTGCAGAGGATGCCATCCGCAGGCTAGTGGAGAGCTATGAGAGCCAGAGCGGCACCAACGACGACGATATAGAAATGGTGAAGGCTTGGGATCTTCTCGGTCGAGTGTTGCACTATCAAGGGCTGCATGTCAAGGCGGAAGCGATGCACCGGCGAGCTCTGCGAGGGAGCGAGAAGGTGCTCGGAGCGGAGCATCCGGACACGCTCACCAGCGTCGGCCAGCTTAGATCGGTCTTGGAGAGGAAAAGAAAGTCTGAAGAGGTGCCAGAAACATTTCGAAACCAGCAACACGACGAGACTCCTACGGACTCAGGTTACGCATCTAGAACTCATGGAAAATCAGTACAGGCCTGGAGTTCCATGGGGCATCATCTTGAAGCAATCCATGAAGACAGCTATGAAGATGCAGCGTTGTTTGAGTCGCAAAAACTAGGCCGCCAGCATAACGTGCAACCTTTGGGGCTGTACACCGCACCGACGACATATACATCATCCGAAACTTCAGCTCGGTTACCTCCGCGATATCAAGGCCATATAGATGACCTGGCTACACAGCTGTTCAGCACGGTTATGGATTTTAAGTTGGATAGGGAGACTCTACAGCGCATATCTGAGATGCTTCCGGATCTGTTGAGAGCCTTCGCCCTCAAACTTGGTCATAGAGCAACAGAGTCCGATACATCGCGAGATCTCGTTCTTCGTTCACAGATATCGCAGGTGAGCCGGCCAGAGCTGACTGGTCAATGTTCGATTTTGATACTGACTTTCGTTCTAGGCGCATACAAGCCTCATTTGAGGACACGTTTCCATCGCAGCACATTGCACCTTTAGATACTGACAAAGTACAGCCGGGAAAATTTTCAATCGATCGGTACCTCGAGGAACCAGACATTTTTCTGGACCAGCCGACGACGGTGCTCGAAGAAAACAAAATTTACTACGGAGACGAACAAGGAACAATGCCTGTAACTGAGGAAGGCTCGGAAGCCTATTCAGAAGTAGAAGAGGAGAACCGCTGCAGTGATGAGTGATACACACCCCTTATCTGATGCTGGTGTGTATCGTGATATTATCTTGCAAACTCCGGCTTACCGCTGGCTTGTTGCAAGTTTAAAAAGAGAGGCAACCTTGACCCGAGCACCAAATGACCTCATGGAAGATATTAAGAACCAAATCTTGGGTGCTCTGCCGTCAAATCACAGCGTGAGTAGACATGCATCCTCCCAGGAGTACAAAGCAACATCTGTCCTTTGTGGGGAAGCAAAACTACATGGAATGCCCAGAAGAAGCGCTAGGGAGAGCAATTACGCTTACTGGCGATGCAAATGATGCACAAGCCATGACTACCTGCGAGTATCTCTGCCAAACATGGCCTGCCACGGGAGAACAGTTGATGCAGCTTGTCACCGACGTTGTGCGCAATGACACAGATCATCGTGCTGCCTGTGAGTGAACCACTCCTTTATCTTGTGGCTTATGTCATCTAAACTTGTGTTATTTTAGCGTGTCTACACGACGGAACAGAACTTGAAGCTCGGATCGAAGGCAACAAATTCATAGTCATTGGTATCGGTACCGGGGACTCTCTCGTAGAAATTGGGCAACAATTTTGCGTGGCTCGGTGCGGCACTCCGAGTGTCGCCATTCGAAACGGGAGTAGCAATCTGCTCTCCATTTATCCAAAGTACCCACTTCAAGAGTGCTTCTTCACCGGACGAAGCGACCGGACAAGCACCTTTTCATCGAGATCGTGTGCATGACCGATTTCAAGATGAGCAAATTATCAATGGATGGAGAAACGCCGCCAGGGCAATGCTGGCACAACATGTTCAGAAACCCAGTAATGGTGGGTGGGTATCCAATAGCAATGAAGTATGCGCATGGACTGGGCCTTGAAATGCCGCTTAACATGATTGCCGAATTGGCTGGGTCAGACCGGGCCGTCCAATTCGACGGCAAGGTGTTTATAAAGGGGTTTTCGACCATGCTAGTTGCAATGAAACTGGAAAACGGCCTGATGATGTGGCACTACATTTTCAACAGGAAGATGAAGCGGATATCGTACTTGGATGACGCGCTGCAACGTGCCCAGGACATCAACTTGTTCCAATTGGACACCGCTCGGCACGTCGTAGGTTGGTCTCGGGATTGTGAGTATAATGCCGGTGAGTGTTTTAAGAAACATCTAAACCTGGTGCTGACCGCTCATAATTGGCAGGTGCGGAAGATGCTCTATATAGTTTTGGTGGCACAGGGCTCCCGCGTCCTCATCCTGGGGCATTACTCGAGAAGGTGACAATATCTGGTGGGAAGATTATCACAGGGGGAGCAACGTTCGCTATAGGAGTGAACAACATACCACCACATCTTGTGCGCAATGGCTACATCCCCAAGCTCATGTGGATGGACACAAAATTCGTCGTTTTATGGGATGAAGCAGAGAAAAGAGGATGGCTTGTGAATGGCACAAGCGCATTGCTTCATTTAGTCCGTGCTTCACTCAAACATTACAGCGCAGGGCATTTCTCGAGCGTGCTTTTGTTTGAGCCAAGCAAGATGAACGACGCTGCTAAACATACACCAACTTCTGCAGTCGATGTTTCTCATCAACCCGAACAATAGAGTGATTGAGATCTGGCCTGGTAAGAATGAGGTTTCTAACGAGGAAGAGGTAAAGTCGAAGCCAGGTCAGGACTACAGCGAAGCATCCAAGGCTCGGAAAAAAAAAAGGAAGGCGTGATACTCTTCGGGGATCTCGTTGAACAGCAATACAGCACCCTAGAGCTGATCATGGAACACCAGAAGCACTTGGCGGGTCAGAACGGCATCAACCTTAAATGGCAGTCAAGAAAACATCTAGAGGGCTGGGATTTCAAGGAATTGGCCACCGGATACGATCCTCGTCCCCGCGTCGCTACTCTCGATTCCCTAGGGTACGGCTGGGTGGACCTCACTCGTTTCATAGATGCCGTTACACTTTTTGGCTGCGGATTTGGCGACATCATTCGACCCCTAAAGATGGATAAAATGTGTCCTCACTGGAAACAACTTCCGAAAGAAAGATACCATTTGGCGGCGGGCATTTATGACCTGAACAGAATCATGGAGTCTTTCGGGAGCAGGAACACAAGTGCAGTCGAACCTGTAGATGGACTGTTGTGGCACTCCCCTAAGCAACCCTTTGCTTCCTGCAGTTGTCAAGAGCACAAAGCCAGTCGATGGCTTGTTAAGCCTTTCACAGCCCATTACGATCCAGTACAAGTTCTTTGCCCTAAAAGATCACGCCCTCTTCCTGAAAATCCAAAACCCGGTGGACTTGGGTAATAGCGGCGCTGTGATATTCGGACAGAACCAGTCCTGGCCCTATCGCTGGAGAAGGGGCGGAAACAAGGATTGCGACGAAGAAGAAGAAGAAAAACTCGAAATAGTTCCCTTAGAAGCGATCCACGAACTGGAGGAGCCTATCGTACGTCAGCAGATGAGTCAGGAGTCATCATACTCTGACCCTGGCATGTTAAACTCTTAACGGCAGCCCACGAAGCCACGAGAGCACTGCTGGAGATGTTCCACATCCTCTACACTCTGCGTATACTACGCCAACGACGCCTGATGCATCAACTAATAAGTCTGCACATGAATTGATAACAGAAGTTCAAGAGCACATTAACATTCGTATGTGGCAGAATGAGCGGTTAGAATACCCCAGCCCAACGCTGAATGCATCAAATCGAATTGGCGTACCGGGAGAACAACAAGAACCAGCCAAGGGAATGTTTTTTTTTTTTGAACCTCAATTGGTTCCGAATCGACAGGTTGTAAGGCAAGGACGCATAATAGCCGGCCAGCGAGCTAATACGACGCAACAAACGGCATCGGAGCAGAAAATAGGCGTGGATAGCAATACATTCAGGACTATTAGGCGGGACAAGGAGACGGATATGATGACAGCGAAATGAGTGAGATATTCATACTTTACAAGTCACCTATTGGCGCTGATAAGTATGTTCAACGGAGTAAGCCATGGATCCAGCCAGCCAGGCCGCTGGCGCAAATTCTCCCTTCAAATGTACGTTAGAAACCTATGCTGCTCTAGCAGAACACAGCGATGGGCCCGTGTGTCCCGCACCAACTGTGTGGTATATCGTGCGAAGGGACGACCCTCGAGACGGACAAAAGCCCAGAACCAGCAGTACCTCACCCCTTCGGAAGAGAAAAGCCTTGGTGCAAAACACATATTACGAACGGCCTGCTCTCGGGTTTTCCTTTACGAATAAAAGACATCCCTCCCCTAGCCTTCCAGCATTGCCCGCCGCCGGCGATCCGCAACGAAAGCGATGCAAGCCGCCGAACAAGAACTGGCCTCAGGCATTCGCAAAGCGCCATCCAGAACTCTCTCGCGCGGAGAAGAACCAGGGGTGATGGACTGGAGCCGTCACGACAAGAACATATATATATATATATATAACAAGGTCACCTCATGGTTTGAGGTGATCGGACCGGAGCTTAGTAGGCCAGACGCAGGTTATCTGCCGGAGAATGTCCTATAACATGGAACGAAACAGGAGTCATGCTTTCTATGCTAGGCTCAGTTATCGTTCTTGTAGGTAAGGATGACCTACGAGACTATAGAGGGTGCCGGTGTGAAACGGACAATGGTGACTGCCATCGAGTTGCGTTTCGGCAAGTGGCGAGTATCTTAACCCAATGATTATCTGGCCAGCATCTACCCATCGGAGCAACTGGGACGACGTACCCTACCCCTGGATGGATTTATGCATTCTCCGAGTCAGGTTATAATGATTCCTACCTCAGCTTGGAGTAGATGAAGCGAGTATTTGACCCCCCCCCCCCCCAAACAAAGGCACGAGCTAACCAGAAACCGCGGATGGCTAATATGTGATGGCTTTGGCACACATGAGACGCTTGAAATCTTAGAGTTCTGTTTTTTGAAAACAAGATTACGTTATGCCGACTCCCCTCTCGTACCTCTCGCAAGCTTCAACCCTGCGATGTTGCAGTCTTTGGCCCACTGAAGACGGCTTATCGCGACGAAGTAGAAAACCCTCTACCGAGGAGGCGTAAACCGTAGTCAAAAAGGAGCACTTTACGACCCTATATCACCCTACAAGAGGAACGGGCGATGACTAAGAAAAATATATACTCGCAGGGTGGGCCAAGACCGGCTTGTTCCCTTTCAACCCAGACAAGAGTACTCGGAGATATCACGAAACCCGCCGCTGAGCTTACCTACCGAGCTACCTATCCCCACTGCAGACAGCGCCATCCCATGTACAGTGCGAGGTTGTACAGACACCAGTAACTCCAATATCGTCAGAGGCTCTCACGTCGCTACTTACCCTGAGATCAAGCCAGGATCCTTGTGATGAGACGGGTGCAACGCGCCCATCAGAGGCTCGTTCAGAAGCTCGCCAACGCTGCCGAAATGTCCTTTTTTGCCCAACAGGCACTTAATCAGGACCAGATTCAGCATTTGACAAACGTCAACGGATGAATCTAAACCCCGCCGCAAGAACGAAGTCGGACATTGTTGGGAAAAGCAAGGATCATGACCTATGAGGACATGGAAAGCGGGGCCGCGGGCGAAGCGTGCTGAGCAGGAGGCGGACAAAGGAGCCAAAGGCAAGAGAAAAAACCAGGTCGGCCGAAGCGCGTTTTGTCAGAGGCAGATGCGGCGACCAAAGAGAAGAAAAAGCGTAAGAAGCGCAAAAGGTGCTGGTGTTCACGCAAGAGGCAGAGGAAGTCACGGGTACGGACAAGCGAAGCATACGCAGAGAGGAGAGTGGTGCCACCACCACCTTATAGAGCGCCAGTAGCACGCATGTATTAGCGGAGGGCTATGGACTTGCACCGTACGAAGACTGAATGAACCCCGCATATCGTGGTGCCGCCCCAGCGTCATGTCCACCGTCCTGCGCTCTGTTGAGATGACGCTGCCAGGCTCATGTCTTTCGATGGCCTTTTCATTTTGTCTATTGCCACTGTGTATCAGGCTCGCGATCGATGCTCTACTGCTGTCCTGCCGCCATCGTGTCGCCGTCTACTGCCTCGTAGCGTCGGTATCGTCGGGGGGGCATCGCTGGCCCTAGACTGAAGGCGACGGAGGGCGACAGAGGGTGACGGAGGCTCTCTCAACGTGGTTTATCGCACGCCCGCTTATAGGAGGATGCAAAGGAGCGCGTGATGTTGATGTTACGAGGGTTGATGGAGAGTATGGAGCGCTGGTGCTCGTCGTGCTTTTTGTTGAGCGTGCCGTGCTGCATCTTAGCTTGCTGATGTAAGCGTGCGGCCGGGAGCCACAAGAGCCACACAGAACACATGTTATCGAGTCTTAGGCCTAGCTGCAGGCTCTTGATGAATTGTGAGAGTAGCAGATGCGTCAAGTTACTCGGGGAATGAATTAACACGCGAAGGAGTGGCAAAGTCGGTCTTTTTGCCAGCTGAATGGTATCCATGCGCGGTCGCCGTAGTCAGATGGCTTGCTTGGCGCTTGCCCAATGCCCCGCCTTTGGGGTACGGGGCCTTGGATTCAGCCGCATCATGACTCCAACTCACCAAACGCGCTTACTGTACCCTTCCGTCATCATGGCCACTCCAATACCAGCTATCGAGACATACCGGTACACATCGCTCCCACACGGGGACTCGACTTTCCGGCTCCTGAAGCTATTGAAATACCAAAGTGCTGAGATCGAATGTGAGCTTTTCCCGCAGTCGCTATCGCACAATGAACACATTTCATATGAAGCCCTCTCCTACGTATGGGGCAGCACCGAGCTTGTGGAATGCATAACACTTGATCGAAAGCGGCATTGGGTAACAGACAACCTGTACTCCGCGTTACAATACTTGCGGTTGCACGACAGAGACCGTTATCTATGGATTGATGCGATATGTATTAACCAAACCGACCCAGAAGAGAAGGTCAGGCAGGTTAAGCAGATGGGAAAAATCTTCCGACTTGCTGAGGGGGTTCTCTTTTGGCTAGGAAAGGCAACCTTGGAGATCACGAGCCTTATGGACGCACTCAATCAGTATCTAAGGACAGGTGCTGATTGCCAACTTGGAAAGTTGACGCTCGACGACAATCGTTGGGATGAATATCGTACCGGGTTACGGCAACTGCTAAGCCGACAGTGGTTCACACGTGTCTGGATTCTACAGGAAGTAGCAAATGCTCGAAAAGCTACAGTCTGTTGTGGCACCCAGTCTATTCCGGCCGAAATATTTGCGTCTGCACCGTCCGTAATAGGAGAAGAGCCTGAGCCGCACTGTCAACCAGTATTGGACATCATGCCGGGGCCTTTCCGCTCAGAATCTTGGTGGGGCCAGAAACGAGACTTATGCACCCTCCTCCGCAGATTCCAAGCGAGCAAAGCAACAGACGAACGCGACAAGATATACGCCCTACTCGACATGACCTCTAATCCTTTAGATACCGACAGCATTGATATAGACTATAAGCAGCCGACTCACCAAGTTATTCACGGGGCTGTAACATATCTGCTTCATTCTTCGCCTATGTCTATTCATGAGATTCTTAATATCATGTACTACTTCGAAACTCTTGATACAACCTATTTTGTGATACTATCTGCGCAAGAGGAAGCAACAGAAATTCTCTTCCCCTATCTTCAATCAGGGAATGTGCGGAACATGCCAATCAAACCGGAAGCACCAGACTCTGTGTCCGAGGGCATATTAGTTGTTAATGATCCAGCGCTGTTCCTGTTTGAAAAGAGACCAAGAAGAAATTCCAAAGAGGAGACATGCTACAGTCAGGTTGTTAGGCTTGTACTAGGCGGACGGACAAACGAATCTCAAGAACACGGGAAATATAATAAGGGGTTGCGGGTGACTTCATGGGGAAGTCCTGAGCACCGAGTAAAGATAGTGGTTATTTATAACAGGAAAAAAGCTATACTACAGGCTGCACTACAAGGGTGCGCCCACCTTGTGAAGCACTTGCTGCACTTAAAAGTAGGAAACGAAGGAGAGAAGTTGGAAGCAGAAGTGCTCCGAGAGGCCATAGATGAGGGCCATACACTGGCCGTTCAAACGATACTGCATCAACCTACCTATGTGCACGGGCAGGGTGGAAAGTACGGCGACGCACTCCAAAAGGCTTCAGTAGAAGGCCGCAAGGCGATTGTGAAGCTGCTGCTCGACGCGGGTGCCGACGTCAATGCGCAGGGTGGAGAGTACGGCAACGCACTCCAGGCGGCTTCATACCGAGGCCACGAGGCGATTGTGAAGCTGCTGCTCGACAAGGGCGCCGACGTCAACGCGCAGGGTGGAAAGTACGGTAGCACACTCCAGGCGGCTTCATACGGAGGCCGCATGGCGGTGGTGAAGCTGCTGCTCGACAAGGGCGCCGACGTCAACGCGCAGGGTGGATACTTCGGCAACGCACTACAGAGGGCTTCGTTCGGAGGCCGCGAGGCAATTGTGAAGCTGCTGCTCGAGAAGGGCGCCGACGTCAACGCGCAGGGTGGAGAGTACGGCAACGCACTCCAGGCGGCTTCAGCTGTTAGCAGAGGGGCGATAATGAAGCTGCTGCTCGACAAGGGCGCTGACGTCAACGCGCAGGGTGGAAAGTACGGCAACGCACTCCAGGCAGCTTCATACGGAGGCCACGAGGCGATTGTGAAGCTGCTGCTCGACGCGGGCGCCGACGTCAACGCGCAGGGTGGAGAGTACGGCAACGCACTCCAGGCGGCTTTATACCGGGGCCACGAGGCGATTGTGAAGCTGCTGCTCGACAAGGGCGCCGACGTCAACGCGCAGGTTGGATACCACGCCAAGCCACTCCAGACGGCTTCGTTCGGAGGCCGCGAGGCAATTGTGAAGCTGCTGCTCGACAAGGGCGCCGACGTCAACGCGCAGAGTGGAGAGAACTACAACGCACTCCAGGCGGCTTTATACCGGGGCCACGAGGCGATTATGAAGCTGCTGCTCGAGAAGGGCGCCGACGTCAACGCGCAGGGTGGATACTACGGCAACGCACTCCAAAAGGCTTCAGTAGAAGGCCGCGAGGCGATTGTGAAGCTGCTGCTCGACAAGGGCGCCGACGTCAACGCGCAGGGTGGAGCGTACTGCAACGCACTCCAGGCGGCTTTATACTGGGGCCACAAGGCGATTGTGAAGCTGCTGCTCGAGAAGGGCGCCGACGTCAACGCGCAGGGTGGAAAGTACGGCAACGCACTCCAGACGGCTTTATACCGAGGCTACGAGGCGATAGTGAAGCTGCTGCTCGAGAAGGGCGCCGACGTCAACGCGCAGGGTGGATACTACGGCAACGCACTCCAGGCGGCTTTATACCGGGGCCACGAGGCGATTGTGAAGCTGCTGCTCGAGAAGGGCGCCGACGTCAACGCGCAGGGTGGATACTTCGGGAATGCACTCCAGTCGGCTTCATGCCAAGGCCACGAGCAGATAGTGAAGCTGCTGCTCGACGCGGGCGCCGACGTCAACGCGCAGAGTAGAGAGTACTGCAACGCACTCCAGGCGGCTTTATACCCGGGCCACGAGGCGATTGTGAAGCTGCTGCTCGACAAGGGCGCCGACGTCAACGCGCAGGGTGGATACTACGGCAACGCACTCCAGGCGGCTTCAGCTGTTTGCAGAGAGGCGACAGTGAAGCTGCTGCTCGACAAGGGCGCTAACGTCAACGCGCAGGGTGGAGAGTACGGCAACCCACTCCAGACGGCTTTATGCTGGGGCCACGAGGCGATTGTGAAGCTGCTGCTCGAGAAGGGTGCCAACGTCAACGCGCAGGGTGGAAAGTACTGCAACGCACTCCAGGCGGCTTCATACCGAGGCCACGAGGCGACCGTGAAGCTGCTGCTCGACAAGGGCGCTGACGTCAACGCGCAGGGTGGAGAGTACGGCAACGCACTCCAGGCGGCTTTATACGGAGGCCGCATAGCGGTAGTGAAGCTGCTGCTCGACAAGGGCGCCGACGTCAACGCGCAGGGCGGATACTACGGCAACGCGCTCCAGGCAGCTTTAGTAGAAGGCCACGAGGCGATTGTGAAGCTGCTGCTCGACAAGGGCGCCGACGTCCACGCGCAGGGTGGAAAGTACGGCAGCGCACTCCAGGCGGCTTCATACCGAGGCCACGAGGCGACCGTGAAGCTGCTGCTCGACGAGGGCGCCGACGTCAACGCGCAGGGTGGAGAGTACGGCAACGCACTCCAGGCGGCTTCATACCGAGGCCACGAGGCGACCGTGAAGCTGCTGCTCAAAAAGGGCGCCGCGGTCAACTCGCAGGGTGGACGCTACGGCAATGCATTTCATGCTGCTGCATACGGAGGCCACCTACGACTGCTCGAACTTCTTTTCTCCAAAGGAGCTGCTATGCCGCTTCATGATCCTTATGAACGGACGTTGCTCTGGTGGGCTGCGGCTGGCGGTAGCATGGCTACTGTGGAGGCACTTGTTGCCCAGCATAACTTCGATCCTCGCACGCCCAACAAGTTTGGGCAGACGCCGTTCAGGATCGCTTCAAAGAAAGGGCACATTGCAATATCAGATTTCTTAGCCAAAGAGTATGGAGAAACTAATGTTCAGCGACAGGTATTATCTGAATATAACGACGATCGAACGTCTTGGACCTGCGACGTTTGCACTTTGAATATCAAGGGAAGTGACTTCCATTTTCATTGCCGATACTGCGCTAGTGGAGACTGGGATATATGCGCAGACTGTGAAAGAAGGGGAGCATTTTGCGAAGACGCCACACACCTTTTGGTAAAGCGTACAATGAAGGATGAGAATTGGGTCGAGGTGACGAGCTGAATATACTTCTTTTCCAGTTGGAACTTTTACGGCGCCAAGCCATTACAAGACGAAGCTATCTTTGGTTGGCCAATTAGTATTTCGAATGTATTGCTTAGCATTGGTAATCTGTGGAGTAACGTTAAAGTAAACGGAACGCAACGCTAATAGCGATGCTTATGTGATGATAATGAAAGCGGAGTGTAGCAAATTAGCCCATTGTGAGCTAGATGGCCGACCGTTCCTACGTACCCTTGTGCCGGGGGCGATAGTATGTTGTCAGATTTGATGGTCACAAAATCGATAGATGTGAACTTGAGTGAGTAAAGAGTTGATTGATTGATCTCTGTGTCCGTCTATCTCTGGCCCTGCGCTCTATCTATGTATCTGTGCTGCGGCGGTCTCGGCTGGGTCTCTCGAGACGGCGGCGAGCCGGATCCTCAGCACTCATTCTGTTGAGGTGCTGGTCCCTTTGTTGTATCAGTTGTCTGACGTAGTCTATCTCCTTGCATGTGAGATCCTTTGTTTGGTTCCTTTGTTCGTGAAGGTCGAGGCTGCCATCTTTTCAGCTGCGGCGGGGTTGGCAGCTTGGCGATCGTCACACTCGTGCGCCGAGCCAATCAGATCGCCGTACTAGCCTAAGCGAGCCAATCAACAGATTCCAGGTACACCCGGAATCTGTTGCGCCTCTCTGTGCACATTCTATCGCGCATCTGATCGCGCATCTGATCGCGCATCTGATCGCACATGTGATCGCGCATCTAATCGCGCATCTAATCGCGCATCGCATCTGATCGTGCAACTCATCTGACAGTTTTACTTAGTTTGTAATAATAAGGTAGGCGTATGTAGAAAGTTTTTACAGATGCGAGTAGTCTCGGCGTATAGTTAACATTAAGCGCAGGTAGCGTGGAAATCGTATTAGAGCCTTAGTATTGCTGCTATTTAATACACGGATACTAGTTCGACCTACAAGGTCTTGGCTAAACTTATTACTAGGTTTAACTTGGACTTCTTAGTGCTTAGGCTGGTGTTAGATAAATAGAGGACCGGGCGATAGTGTTATCGCGTTGTCTAGCGTCCGTCCCTTTATAAAGGAAAACCTTAGGTCAAGGAATCTACTAATTAGATTGTTACAATCGAAGTAGCGTCTACATTCCTTGTTAGCTAATTGGTTGTTTCCAGCACACCAGGCTTTCCGTCTTATAGGGGGGGGGGAGGGGGACGTTACGAAGACAGCATTCTCTACATCCGACATACGTCGTTTTCACTACGCTGAGCTTGCCTAGTCGGGCCATAGTTCTGTGTTATCCTTCTACTACGGTGAGCGACGGTTGATATTCGTAGGCTAGAGCGGTTGACGGCGCTTGTCTTGTGGTGCCTATTGGGAACGGCTGTGGGCGCATTTTTAGGGCGGACGGGGCGAAGGCGAGCGGGTTAGCAAGCTATTCGCGGATAAGTGCGCGGGTACTGGATGCTTCCAGAGTCGCAGCTAGGCATGTGGAGCAAGTGTAGAGGGACGGGTAAGGACTTAACTGTTTGTTGTTCGAGATGTTGTTGCTACTGTGTCTAAAGATACCAACTAGCAGATCCAGCCGCCGCCAAGGTAGTGCAGAGCAGGTAGCGACAACGGTTTGGAGCGGCTTTAGCCTAGTTAGTTTTCAACCTTACTTATCAAAGAGACTACCAGTCAACAACACTAAACTAACAGATACTAAATAAAGTGACGTTAATATCTTCGATAACGTCACCAATTTACATCTAACCTCCCTCCCCCTAGCGTAATAGAAGCCTCTATTCTCTAGAAAACAGGTCCAAGATACTTTGACCTTTTGAGCAATGTAGAAACTACGCACGCATTAATATCATTCACTATTTGCTAAACTTGCTCTATGCCATTATAATTAGCTCAGCTAGGATAATTGTTATGTTACTAAGTTTGTAGCCCTTCCGGTAGTGATCAAAACTGGTGTCCCCATTCCATATATAGGAATCTCACGGCTAGTTACAGCTGAGCGCTTTAAAAATAGCGAGCGGCCATTTCGGCACCCTGAGCAACTACAGGGACACGACGCGGATTTTAAGGAGGAAATCGCGCGCGAATTGTCTCTACGGGAATCTACATTCTCCACTAATCTTTGGCTCCAATGCGCGCGTAAGCAATATAGAACGACGTAAGTAGAGGACGAAGTGCCCGTAAGGAACTGTCAAAACATATACGTAATACAAAACCAGCTCCTGTATATATAGTGAAGCTAATAAGTCCTAGAAAGTAGGCTCGGTATCGTTGTAGAGCCAGCTCACAGGTTCGTCTCCTTCCCAGCCCAGACAATCCATACGCTTAGAGATTTCTCCCTGAAAACAAAAAAAAAAAAAAAAAACACTTGTTCTCAAAAAACATAAGGGATCATTCTATCAGCGCATACAAGGACCTATGCGATAGCGTTGGGAAGACTTTTGAGGCTATTCTAGCCAAACAAGGAAATCCTGCCAACTCATTGGGTGGTATGTTGGAACGGCGCCGTAGCGTCGACTGTCGGCAAAATCAGAGATCAGTTTTAGTGACTCTGATCGATCGGCTACAAGGAGAGAAGGCCCTATTAAGTCACGCATTGGAGGAAATGAGAAACACAGGTATCGGCCGAAATGGAACGCCGACGGGAACGCAGAGAAAGGGAACTGGGAGCGTTCTAAAAGAAGTAAACCAGAGACTCCAAGAGGAATGTGAAAGGAATTTGTCTGATGCTATGCGTTTAAAACAAGTCTTTGAGGCTCAATCCCAAGGATTAAAAAATCTGCTGTGCAAGAGCTGCAAGCGCTAACAAGAGGGGCTTTTTATGGGGGGGGACTTGGCTTATAGAATAGTTTCCTAACGTACATCCCACCCATGACGGAACAACCCATTGTACCGGACCAAATCCTAGGTACTTGGACGTTGAGATCTAATAATAATCTACTAACGTCGGTCCCTATGTGCCTGGACGCACGGTGTTAACGGGTCACTTTTTTCTTTCGGGCGCTCAGAATGCTCCCCAACCACAACTTGTAGATCGACAGGTTCAGCGTGCGTCTCTTCTAAACCTCTCGCGCTCTAGGCACATCAGGCTCCGACGACACCGGAAAACGCGTTTTTGACCTTGCTGTCCATCTTTTCTGTCAATGTTGTCGATGGACTCTCTTCCAACACAACCCCCTGTTTATTATTCTCGACAGAAAAAAAAAATTTGCATACAGTTCGATAGACTTAGGAGTGAGTAACTTAAGATAGCAAAGAGTAGAACTATAGCCTTGAAAGGTCAATTTTTAGGCTTAGAGTATGCATTCCGGTATTTACTCCGTGTAATCGACAACATAGTCGAAACTCATCTGACTGGCCGTGCGTGCGTCTTGGGCACTTAGTAGCGTGCTGAGATATCTGTTGGTCGCTGGGCGCGCTGTGGCTGAGAACTGGGGCTTAGCCACGCAGCTCTTATTCCCCGATCATATAGACAGCTGTTTGCCTGCAGCGCGCGTCAATTGACTGCTCCCAAACGGGGTACCTACCACACTGGTCCTGAGCTGTGTGATTTTGTTAGACACTTCTTGAATTGTTGAAGCATACTTATGGTGTACAGCACTTTGTGGTAATGGGGACCAAGCTCGTCCTGCTTCCCCTGGACTCTCGAAGCTGTGCGCCAACGTCTCCTTCGTATCGTTTTTTTTGGGTATGTGCAGGGGTTGCGTCTCGGCGGCAGGCGGGAGCGCGTCGTTGGCCTGTGCTGGGAGCACAGGACGCGCTGGGAGCTCAGGACGCGTTGGGGGCAGAGTAAGCGCGGGGGGCTTGTTACGGTTAGTAAAGCGAACCAGTGACGGACGGGGCGGGCTCTAGTACTATTCTAGCGAACGCAGGGGTTTTGGCGGTGGATGGGTACGTGGACCGGCACACGGTTGATCTTACTGGTCAGCGAACTGCTCATAGATGAAATAATAATATGTGGGACGGCGCCGAACCAACGCCAATGCCCGCAAACCACAGTTCGTCCGTGTTTATGCTAGTGCGTGCGGGGCTGGTCCCGGGTTGGCGGCGCTTGGGGCCCATCCGGGCGATCCATGTGCGTGCTGCCGCCCGTAGCTAAAGCATCCTCCACGCCTGTTCCGATTCGGATGCAAGTGCTCCCGCGCGCCCTTAATGCTGCCCTAGCAAATTGGGACCTCAGGGCTGAGAGCACGTCTGTCGTCGTTTTAAACCCGAAATCCTCGTCGTGGTGCCAGCATCTTTGAATTATATCTCCACAAATTAACCCATGGACAAGCGGAAACTCTCCTGTCTTGAAACATTCGTTGACGTATAGCTCATAAGACTGCAGGTCATCAAAAGGCTTTCCTTTTAGACCAGTTCCAAAAGGAAGGTTTCCCGTGAGAATGATGAACAACATGGAGCCCAGACTGAAGATATCGGTTGCCGGTGTCGAGACTAAACCCAGTCGTGGGTCAAAGAACGGATCGTCTGGAAAGTGTCCGCCATTCAATCCTAGCCCATCGCACTTGGATCCGCCAAAGTCGCAGAGCCAAAGGCCTAGTCGTGTGTTCACTAGGACATTATTGAGTCTCATGTCCGAATGTATCACGCCCCTCGAGTGTATGTATGCGAAGCCTTCGGCCAGCTCGATGCACCATCTGTACCGAAGAGAGTCCTCGATCGCTGCACCGTGCTTCTCCAAATATCCCTGCAGTGTCCCATTGCTAGCTTCGCGGAGCCGGATTGAAGAGCTTTCATATGGTCCTAGGTATCTGCCTGTGCGATTAGCGTGCTTCGGTGACAAGAGTTATAACAAGGGCAGCACCAACGGAACGATTCTAGGATGGCGACCAAGTCTCTCTAATATTTTTCGTTCAACAGAAATGGCTTTGGCGTTTTTCGCCTCCAGGGAGTGACGATTCTCATTTCCTGACCAAATCATCATAGGGGACTTTATCACCACACCATCGCCAGCGCTGAAGAAGTCTGCAGTGCTGCCTAGGTACGGAAGACGCTTCATCGAATACGAGTGCTCAATGTGTGAGTGTCTGTGGGGGATGGGACGATGTGTGAGGGGTTGTGGGGAGGAGAGATGGCATGTTAAGTCGGTTAAGATGCGACAGTCTTACGTAAGTTGTGCAGGCTTGCTTTTACATAAGCACGTTCAACTGAAGCAAAGTGCCACGATAGCATAAATGTATCAACAAGCCTCGATCGCATATTCTTCCAAAAGAGCTTGATCGTTACGTGAATAGCTGGATACAAAAAAAAAAAGAGGTACTAAGGGTTCCTGCAACCATGTTCTCCGCATTTCTCGCCAACCCTTTTGGAACCCAAGTGCTGATCTGTAACCGTATGACCAGCCCTAGTCATGTCGCCGCAGGGATCAAACTTGACGACCTCCTGTTTCTCGTCACCACATGAAAACTTCTTCAGGGAAACGGTTCCGTGTGCACATGCTAGTTGTAGATAAGCGTCCTAATCCATAAATCGGAACGAGGGACCTACTTGGGCAACTTGTTTTCGGATTGATCGTGGAATCGAGTTGCAGGAAAGTAGTAGACGAGCTTGACGTTATCGACGAATAAAAGTGTTGTTGAAATGAAGACACTTTGCACGAGGGGGTATGTGACTGTGGTTCACACGGGAGGAGGGATTGAAGAATTGGTCCTCAATGGCTAGCAGTCCTTTATAGCTTCATTACACCCTTGCTCATGCATTACCGGTGAATTGTCGAGCATGCGAATGAATATCGGTCTTCCCGGTGGCAACTCGAAGTACCATCTCATTTAGACTGCGCCTTACACTGATTTCCAAGCGAACTGTGGTTTTTTAGCTATGCTGTTTCTGTGCTACGAGCCTGCCGCTTTAGAGACGATCTGCTTGCCACACCTATCTCTTGCTAGGTGCAAGGGGTGGGCATGCTCGGACTGCTAGTTTGTCAGAGAGCTAGGGCCATCGAACTTACCCGAAGATTCGTTACGCCAATAAAGTTTTGTACATATTTCAAGAATACAGGTTCATACGAGATGTTTATGGCTCCCAAAACGCTGCAACGTCGACTTACTTACCAGGAGCGCTCTCGAATACATGCCCTACGGCATAATGCTAGCTGGACGTACGCAAGGATCGAGAGAGAGAGCTCAAATCGAGCTGAAGGACATCAAAAAGTACACTGACAGTATGCACGAGCGCTGCGAGGCCGTCCTGAAAGCAAATGGGGGACCTACGCCGTACTGACGGATTTGTAAATAAATTACTGAGATAAGCAAAAACAATTTGCCTGCGCTAGCACAGTCCGAGCATGCCCACCCCTTGTATTTCAATGGCCGCGTATGAGTTGCGAGGGCGGCCTCCCAAGGCTGTGCACGGGGCGCTCGGTTGTGGCTGGAGGTCGTGGACCTGAGGCGCGCAGCAGGACGGGCTCGCGTCTTATCGATATCACTCCACCTGGCTTTTAGGAGGCCGCCCTCGCAACCCATGCGCGGCCACCATATTCCAACCCGACCGCACTTTCTCCCACGATCCATATCCACCCATCTTAGCCAGTTCCTGACAGCGCCTTGCCCTGAATTGTCTGTGTTTTCTGCTTCCTCGACCGAGAAACGATGCGGCTTCTTCACTTCGATCTTTCCAAGAGACTCGTCTCCACCGACTTCAGCGGGAAGACCATTCCACCCTATGCTATCCTTTCACACAGATGGAGTGATTCTGAGGTTCTCTTCGAAGATATCGGAGGCAACACCTACAAAGAGAAGGAGGGTTATCAAAAGATCAAGTTCTGTGCGGAACAGGCGGCCAAGGACCAGCTTCAGTACTTCTGGGTCGACACGTGTTGCACTATACAGACTCACCACCGACGACAATACCCTACGACAAGGGTGGCATATGCCGCCGAAAATGGCGGCAGAATGTATATAGCTTTTCAATACAAACGTATTAATATTTCCATACTCATGTAGCCAGAGTCAGACCCCCCTCTATGTAGTGGCTGAGCAACCCCTGTGCCAACGCGAGCTAGCGTGATTGTGCCTGATTTCCTCCATGAGCAGCAGGTCTGAAATTGGGCCTAATCAGCTCATAGGGATGTGAGGTGTCAAGGATTAACTAGTCCTATTTTCGGCCCACTATCTTCCGTGGCTTAGCTCTTTAACCCTATATGCCGACAATACTTGTAATTATTAGAAGATCTAAAACTGGACCTGCACAGCCCCTGAGCATAAACGAATGGGCCTGTTTAGGGAACTCGTTACTCGGCTATACTTTCCTAGTCACGTGCACCGCGTATCCACAGTCGCCCCCGCTGCATCTGCACTTCGACCAAATCGAATCGTTCCTCGTAGCCAAGGGGGAGATATGTACGCGCATGGGTTATGAGAATAAAGAGGCAACGTGGAATCCCGACGATGGCGTGGTGGTTGTGCACAAGTGGCTGCCGTGAGTGCATATCCCTTCGTAGGAAATGGTTGGACACGCTGGATAATGAACGAATAGCGACGGTTTCGGGATGCTGACTTGAAGAAATGCGCAGACACTCGTTTCATCCCAGCCCGACTTTAACTGAAGATTCCAAGATCCATCTCTGGGCGCATCCGCGCGACGTCGATGACCCCATGGACCATTTGTTTTTCGCCACGCTGCTACGCTATCTGAGTGATTGCTACGAAGCAAGCAAGAATCCGGATCTGCTACAAATTATGGTTTCTCAGTGAGTTAATCCATTCTCTCCTGATGCCCTTGTATCTACTATACGGTGCGTTGAGAAAATTCTTGTAGACTGACTCGTGTGGCGTAGACACGCGAGTGCGACGGCGATGGTTGTGTTCCCGAGAGCATGGTGGCTGGGCCCGCTCAGGTGGTGGGTGCCGTGGGTGGCGCAGGCTGGAATTGCGGCGGTGGGTAGGGCGTGTGGGTACAAGGCGTTAATGAAGAAGTATACCACGGAGGAGGAGTGGGACGAGTACTTGAAGGTGAAGAGGGCTTAACGCTCGTTATATTAGGTTGAGAGATTCTTCTCTCCCTATCAACTAATGTTTGAATCTCGTAGGACGTTGTTACTTTTAGCAACCTAATCAAGCCGTAGTTCATGCATTATGGTTATTATTCCTTTCCTTCTTGGAATCTTTGTTGTAGGCCAGTGTTCCACACTTATCCACCGCACCAAACGAGATCATTTATTGAGTTTGGAAATCTAAGAATATAGTGCAGCCTCTGAAAGTCTAGCGCATTTTATACGATGCCTAGTACCCTTGGCAAGTGCTGTGGTCGGATCGTTCTGTTGTCGCTATTGGCTCCGAGTCTGCCTTCATTCTCACAACGCCTCTGACAAAGGATTTTGGGCAATGAAATCATGAAAACCACTTAAAGTGCACAGACGATAACGTTACAAGAAACGACGCATAGATAATCCATTTTTGTAACATTGCATCGAGTCCATGCTTTCGACTTGTCAGTATATGACCAGCTCTTTTTCTACACCATCGCCCCAAAACACATCCTTATACCCAATTTCGTCAATAGAAAAGTCAATCTCTGCATATCCAACTCTGACGAATCCATCAAGGTATGGTGCCAAGATCAACCCAATGTCCATAATACTATACTGATCGTGACGGAGAATGGTGAGGTACGATAGAGGAGCATTTTCGTCTTCTGGGATTTGTTCAATGTAGACCCTGTTCCAAGCAGAGCCGTTTTCCGTGTCATAGCCCGTGAAGTCCAGCACTGAGCGCTTTTCTCCATCGCCATATTTGTAAACCTTCCAGCTGATTATATGATGTGCAACTCCAAGTATTCGCAGCCGTGCGGTTTCGACTTCACCCAGCACCGCTGTCCGACCCTTCTTTTTCATTATGTGACAATCCAGTACCTTTGCGTGGGACTTGACATTTCTGCTCCCCATAAAGACAGCGGAATAGCGTAAGGTACCTTCTGTTGACGCCCAGGACCAGGAAGGGAAGCATTGTCGAGATGGAGGCATTTGACTTGGCCTGGAATTACCAAAGCGATGCCATATGAGACAGAACGGTAGAAACGGACGCCAATGACCGGCGATATAATCGAACCCGGTCGCGTCGCGAAAAGCCGCGGCGAATGCAGCAATAGCAGGTAAGCGGTCCAACGTGAAAGTGAGGATTGTTTCTGAGTACTGCGTAATTAGGAGTATCCATGATTGAAGCAAATCGGCCAATCTTTCCTGCACAGCTTCCTCGCCGGAGGCAAGATTCAAGCCCAGCTGATGCACCGCTATGGCATCTTGAAGAAATCTGTCTACCGTGTACTTCGATGGCTTTAAACAGGGGTCAGAGGCCTTAGGATTGGGTTGAAGGGAAACCACCCTCCAGTGAAATGGATTCTGCTCAGAAACTGTCGCGCTTCTGCACTCGAATATGCAGTCTCGTTCGCCGACATACACTGTACGCGGAGAAAGAAGACGTTCCTGAAAAACCCATCCTCGCTGAAGAAGTCCCATCTTGGAAATTGTACGTATGGGGTGACCGTCAGGACCCGCCATCAGTTGCAATTCACCTGAGCCTGCAAGCAGGCATGGAGACCAAGAACGTAGGTTTCGAGCTTGAACACATCCGGAATGTGGAGCAGTGGCATAAGCGGCTATGTTAAGAGTACCATTACGGTATACGTCAGCCATGCGATTAGCTTCCGCGGCCCAGTCCTCTTCCGAATCTTGAATAATGCACAGTGCATCAATCCATATATATTTGTATTTGAGGGTGCTGCTTAGTAACATGGCATCCTGGAAAGTCTTAGTGAGTTGGTTGTACGGAATTCCTCTCTCTAGTGACCTAAAGTTCTTTCGTGTGAGTTTGAAGAAATTACCGCCTGCCCAAATGTGACTCAGTGTTACGTAGTCGACGGAAGCTGCTTGGTCAAGATTATTTGTAGTAATGAGGAAAGGCAGGTATGGATTGGATATGTCGATAAGTCTGGTAGGCTTCTTGACTTCCAGCTCCGAGCGAAGAGAACAGCGACCAGTCTGGTGTTCAGTAGTACAGACATTAAACCAGCCTTTGATCAGCTCGGCAAGATCTTGAAATGATGGAAATATCGAAGATGTGCAAAGCAATTGTTTTTTGGATAACAGGTCTGTACCAAATTAATATCCATTGCCTTGCAGAACTAGTAATTTCCTTACCCGAAGAGTTGTTCGGATAGACGAACAGCTCGGAAACGAAGTGACTACTACCACACCCCTGAAGCCTAAGCATGCTTCCTAATGGCGAGTAGGTGAAGCAATATTCTAACCCTAGGCTTTCTTGCCCTATTACGTCTTTCTTGATACCATTCGTATAAAATAAATAACAAAGATGGCATCCGTTTCGCACTGACGCCAGTAACGACTTTATCGTATGAGGAGCAGGGCGAAAACTGCAAATCAAGTCGATCGGGAAGGTTAGATTGGGTGCGAACGCTGGGGCTTTGGAGAGGTGAGCTTGAAGCTCGGCAGAGTTTTCGCGAATCATCTTTTCACATTGAGTGCATAGAATGTGAAAGGCAACGTCCAGGGAAACTTCTCCCGCTCTTTCAGTGTCGAATACAGTCGGCATATCCATAAATGATAGTGATGGAAATGAACATTGGAAGATGGTAAAGTGTATCGTCGCACGGGCGGGGGCGAGAAGAGTGTTAATCCCTTGCGCTCCTCGTGTGCCTTGACCGCCTGATGGGTGTACCCGTTTGTATGTGAAACCCCAGAGGCATCGAGCGTCTGGGACGATTCGAGGGAGCTGAGCCTAGGTGAGCGACTGCGACAACAGTCGAAGTTCAGTCGGAACAGCAGTGCTGCGGGGTATTATATAGCGCGCCGTGGGCCCGGGCCCGCATAGCCACTATACACAGTCAGCACTCTCACCGCTTTGATTGCATCAGTTGCATATGGTAAAGTCTTTCATTACTATGCAGAGTATTTTCATCGAAGGGACTATGTATGACGCGCTTGCACCATCACTAAGCCATAATAGCCCTAGCTTTCTTAGTGGGCTTTGGACATGACACGATTTTTCAGCATTTTTAGTAAAGCAATTCTGAGTTTGCGCAGCGCCAGGAGTGTATTCTGTTGTTCGAAGAGTCAGTTTGGCGATAAATGGAGGCTCGAAAATTCAGTGCAATGAGGACAACGCCGCGCTAATCTTTAGAAACAATCTTGCTAGTATATTTGGATTGGCTGCACCGCATTCAGGATGCAGATACATGTTAGGTAACGACCAGAATGCTTTGTTCAAGGGGTGTACACTTGAAGAGAGTGCTGTCACTTGAGTTTGGGGACTTAGCTTGAGTCAGAATAGTGCTTGGAGACCATAAAGTTAAGCGAATATACTCAAAGACATATTTTAGGTTTTGCAACTTAGAGACATTGTGGCTTCTTGGTATACATCATATCCCGTGGGTTCAGAGGTAGCAACCCCACCCCCTCCGTATCCTTCGCAAACGCCCTACACCACGCTACCCACTCGCCTGCTCCCTTCCGAAAATATCGTCGCACATTCTCTCTCGCTTCCGCTAACTGATATGACTCATCCTCATCACTCGTCATCGTCCTCAACCCTTCCTTGAACTCGACCTCAAGATCCCTTCCCTGCCGCCGCACAGGCTTCCAACTAATTACACCTAGCACTGTTCCCTCGCCAATGTCCCCTGCGGCGTCCTCAATGGTGGGAAACATGTGGAATTCTTTCTTCAGGCATGCGAGGTCGAGATAGCGTTTGAGAATCTCCAGATGGGGAGATTGTTGGAGGTGAAGAGATATACCCTTTTCCTTGTATTGCTCTTTCGGAGAGGGAGTCTTCACAGTCGTTGTTGGCGCCCCGAACGCGTCTTCGTGGTGCCCACATGTGCACCCTCGCGTCACAACTTCGCGTTCCTCATCGTCCCCGGGATGCATGGCCATCTCTGCGGCATACTCCTCATTTCTTACGAGGCCCTTGGATATCTTTCGGCTAGCCATCGTGCCGCGCGTTGATGTATAAGCCCACACGCCTGAGATTTGTGTCAAGCCGCCGAGGGTGACGACAAGGGAGGCGTCGACGGCAGCGGCGAATGGGAGAAGAGTGGAAGCGATAACAGCATCCTTGCGTGACTTCTATGTATTTGAAGGAGGGTGTTGACGAATTCGGTGCGGATCTGGTTAGGGTTGAGGGGAAGAGAAGATAGGTAGACGAGCGTGATGTCGGATAGGGGTTAGGACTGTAACTTTATGGACTTGCTTTTGGATTTACCTTTCTCCGCGTTCGAACTGGAAGGGGTCGTTGCGCTAGAAGTCTGATGCATGTGGGGAGAAGAGGGCGCCTCCCTGGTTGGAGACTGTAGTGAACAGGGCTCAGAGGAGAGCGCAGCGTCTCTGGTCGGGGTTGGTTGGGCTTCTTCGATTTCCTCAGCTGTGGAGCTGATGGCTCCGCCTGATACGCGGTCAAGAAATTCAATGTTGGTGGATCTCGTCAAGTTGACGCCCTTGTGGATGAGAGTCGTCGTACGCGCTTTTATCCCTCTTTAAGTTGCGGCTGAGGCTTTCTTTATGGTTGCTTTCCGAACTTCTTCTTGCCATTGCCTTTGCATCTTATGCCAGTGGCACTCCTTTTCGCCAGGTGCTGGTTTGGAAAGGGGAGCCATGGGCGGAGTGTAGATCAGGAAACGATCTGGAATATCTTCTGGTTTGATGCCTTTAACGCGTGGCTTTGGAAATAGGATAAGGTATGCGGTTACCTTTCCTGCTTCCCGCATGAACGTTAATGACTTTGTTGAAATGTTTACGTTCGAGACGCTGCTCGACGAAGCTGTACGTTCCTAGGGGAAAGGGGACTCGAGATCGAAACCAGCCTCGCGCGCTTTGGCCGAAGAGAACGTGGATGGTAGCGGAGTTTGTGCCTCTGCCACTTGAGTGACGTTACCAGCACATGATCCTGATCGGATTGAGAGGGGCGTTGGCGCCAACGATGGATCATGGAGTGCTGGGCTTCCCGCCGGCTAGACTGGGTTGAGTTCCGGTGCTTGCTAGCTGGTGTAATTCGAGCTGCGTGCCGATACCTCCATGTACTCAAGCTCGGGAGGTACCGAAAGCTGAGGACTGTTCTCAACGCTGTATTCGATAGGCGCGATATGCACTCCACTTTCCAGTGCGCCATGCTCTAGCTCTTGATATGGCGGTGGCGGCTCGTCGATGCCGAGTTCAAGAGGGCCGCCTCTTGAAGTGAGCCGAATTGGTCGCCTGGGTATTGTCTGTCTGTGGGATGATGATGGCGCAATATCCAGCGGATTCTCCTCGTGCTGGCTTGCAAATTCATCGTTCTCGATCGGACTTACATCAACACCAGAGCGCGAGAGAAGGGGCACTACAATCTGTGAAGCCATGGTTCAGTCTAAACGGAAAGTGAGCAAATTAGAGTCGGGACCTCAGGCTGCATTGATAAATGGAACCTTCGTGAGCTCTCGAAAGCAATCAACGCGATGTTTCGTTGGTACAGAGATGCAGCAAGATGCTATGTGTTCCTACCAGATGTTCCAGCATCCGCTGCAACCGACATACGCCGAGAACTTGCCTGGGAGGCATCCTTTCGGGCGAGCGAATGGTTCACTCGAGGCTGGACACTTCAGGAGCTTATTGCTCCAGCATCAGTCGAGTTCTTTTCTTCCGACGGACGACGAATAGGCGATAAACAATCGCTCGAGCAGTTAATACACGAGATTACTCGCATTCCGGTCAAGGCCCTGCAGAACTGCTTATTAGACGAATTTACTATACCAGAGCGAATGGAATGGGCCAAACATCGCCGGACAACTGAGGAGGAAGACGAGGTATACTGTCTTCTCGGAATCCTCAATATCTTTATGCCTGCCTCCTATGGCGAGGGAAAGGAGCAGGCGTGGAGAAGACTCCAAATTGAGGTGGAAGCAGCCGATGCCGCTCCGTCTATCATCCCGTTTTCCCAAAACCACCATTTTGTCGGCCTAGAGTCACAGCTTGCTGAACTAGATGCAAAGCTCTTCACGGGGAAGCAAACCACAATGATGGCAATAACCGGACCAGGAGGGACTGGGAAGTCACAGCTGGCGCTCGAGCTTGCGTACCGGACAAGACGAAAGAACAAGAACTGCTCAGTCTTCTGGATTGATGCAAGCGACGCAGACAGTCTCTATCGGTCATACGCGAATATTGCGCAAAAGCTTGACATTCTAGGCTGGGCGGATGAGAAGGCAGATATTAGACAGTTGGTGAGACTTCATCTACGTAGACAGGGTTCAAGGCAGTGGTTGCTCATTTTCGACAACGTGGATCGCATAGACCTAGGGTCCGGCAGGATGTCCACCGAATAGGCCGCCAATTTGATCGATTACCTGCCACAGTCCGAACTCTGTTCTGTCATCTTCACCACCACAAACGGCAACATAGCCGAAAGGCTCCAACTACGGAATATTGTGGGGCTTAGGGAAATGACGCCAGATATAGCAAGGATGATGTTGCAGAACTATTTGAAGATCCCAACACTAGGAAGTGAGCAGCAGCACGAGGCGAGACTGTTGCTGCAAGAGCTATCATATCTGCCCCTAGCAATTGTCCAGGCAGCAGCGTACATCAACACTAGAAACATTACGCTAGGGCAGTACCGATCACAGTTGCTTAGGCAAAAGGAGGAAACTATCAAGCGCAGCAGCAGTGTACCATTGGAGGACAAGCTACAAGAATATGGCACATTGAGTCCTGTAGCCACTACACTTCTCATCTCAATAGACCAGGTCCGCTGCAGTGATCCGCTCGCAGAAGAATACCTATTTCTTGCCGCCTCGGTAGACCGAAAAGACATCCCGCTTGATCTTCTAGAAGCATCCTCACCTCGTGAGAGGCAAGATGCGATAAAAATCCTGAACAGCTACGCGCTTGTTACGAGGCGGCCAGCCGAATCTGCGCTCGACGTTCACCAGCTAGTACATAGTGCTCTACGAGGGTGGCTCCAAAAGCAAGAGAGGCTGGAACAATGGACTCAATATGCTATTGCACGGCTACTTAGAGTGTTCCCGGACAATAATTACGGAAATCGAAGCAAATGGAGACGATTACTTCCACATGCTAGATACACTCTATCACATGATGTTCCCAAAGAATACCGGGGGGGGGGGGTGGGATAGGATAGCCCTAGCATGGAAATGCGCTCTTGCATTATCAAGTGACGGACGGTATAACGAGTCAGAGGAGCTGTTTGTGCAAGTGATGGAGACGAGCTCGAGGGTGCTTGGGGAGGAGCATCCAGACACGCTAAGCAGCATGGCCAACCTGGCGTTGACGTACAGGGATCAAGGGCGGTGGAAGGAGGCTGAAGAGCTGGAGGTGCAAGTGATGGACACGAGAAAGAGGGTGCTTGGGGAGGAGCATCCTTCCACGCTAATCAGCATAAACAATCTTGCGTTTACGGTAAAGGGTTAGGGACTTACAAATAAAGCGATCTCACTGATAGAGAACTGCTACAGGCTGCAGATAGTAGTTTTGGGTTCTCAACATCCCTTTACTATATTATCTCGCGAAGCTCTTGCAACATGGCAGCTAGAGGCTATGGAACTTAGCAAGCAGAATACCTAGCAAGAGATAGATGTGGCAAGCAGATTGTCTCTAAAGCGGCAGGCTAAACGTAGCACTAAAGTAGCATAGCCAAAGTACCGCAGTTCGCTTAGAAATTATTGTAAGGTGCAGCCTATGTGAGATAGTACTTCGAGTTGCTACCGCTAGCAGGGAGGATAGCCGAACAGCACCTGCTATAGGGTTGTAAATGTTTCGAAACGTATAGAGAACAAGGTAGGTAGAGGTACATGTGGTGCAGCTTGTGATGTCGTGTTAGATCTGCAGACCCCTGTTAGAGGATTGATACTCAAGAACTACGTGAATAATAGATTATAGTTACAAAGCATTGATGCAGCACTATTAAGAACAGTTATGAGTTGTTGTTTTTTTCCTCTGTCCTCTCGAGGTCTCTTTATGCCTCATGGGTGGATGGGGGTCTAGATTATTCTTGACCAATCAATATTACAGGGCAACTGGTGGCTCTTGGCATCCCGTGGATGCCCTAGTTCCTTGGCTATCCGCTTCCTCTATTGTCCGATCCTGAAGCATGGTACTCAACGGTACTTAACGCTGCGCCACAGTGCTATGTCTGACATGTCGCCACTTGCCAAGCCTCATGTACCACCCCTGCACAGCGCTATTATCTATTTAGTAAAGCGCCTTCCAGCGGCCGTGCGCGCAAGAATAACCGAAGTATAGGAACTAGAAACCAATTTCGGTCCCCACTGTACATACTGTACGCCTGACACCCTATCGCCACGAATATTCCTGGAACCGTCCAATACTATGAGTTTCTAAAGATATCTTGACGGGGCCCAGAATAGAGGCCTGGGCCGATAATAGGGACCCCGTGCTGCATTTCTATTAGCTAATGTTCTAACAAGGACAATTTTTAGGCCCCTATGCGGCTATATAATCTTAGATCAGACGTAGTTAGGAAATGCACGTTTCTCTTGTAAAAGAGCTATTTTCTTGATTTCGTTTTAAAATTTAACCACAATAATATGCTGGAGGTTTCAGACCTCAAGAGTGATGGTCTGAGTGATCTTCCTGTGTTACCTAGTAGTTTTCCCCCCCACGCACTGCATAGGCAATGACAAGGAAATTCGGACACCACGCATATGGCTGAAGCGAGGTATTCTAGTGATATTCGTGCTTACCGCATGTGTTTTGCGATCTTAATGCTCCAGGCATTATGCAATGAAAGTAATAAGAAGGCGGGCATTGCGACTTTAAGCGTCAGTCCTCCCACATCCTATCTTCTTACTAGATCTTTCTGCTCATGTGTCCTTGAATCTAGTTTAACTTCACAATTAAGGTTCCCGACAGCCTGTTTCCAATGCGACACGCTCTAAACGAGCGTGATATCTTCCAACCCCTTCAAAGCGAAATCAGAAGCATTGCAAATGGCGTGGCAACGGCCGCTTCTGGTACTGTTATGGCTATTCCAGATGCAATTGAGGCATTAGTTCCTAGGAACTGCTCCTTAGGCACGAAGCAATTCTGTGTCGGCTTCGCTCATAACACGACGTGCAATGACTTACCGCTGAGTCTCTCCGACATTGTACCAGGGGACGCTAAAATCTGTCTTGGAAATCAACTAGATTATCTCGAACCTCTTGAGGACATCTTATCAAAAGTAACCCAAGCATATATCCTGGATTGTTTAATTACCGGACTGGTGCTAATTGTTACCTTGGTACGTAGCTTAGCCATGATATTTGTCTGCTCAATTCTCGGTCGATTGCTTAATGTCAGATAAGAAGCAAGTAATACAGCGATTTCGGCTGTTGCCTTCGCAGAAACACCTACTGACGACCAGCTGCAGCGCGTCAATCAGATGCCAGCTGCAGCGTATCAGTCGCAGCGCTGCCGGCAGTAGCACTGCTGGCAGTGACACTGGCAACCATGACGTTGATGGCCGATCGCGATCTAGATGGCGATCGTGGGGCACGCACGCGCCGAGAAGCCACTAGCCACACTAGCTCAAAACTCAAAGCCGACGCGCCGGACCAACAGCAACGCGCCAACTCAGCCATAACCAGAGTAATCCGGCAACTCCGCAACCCTTTGCAAGGAGAGCCAATATACTAGGGCCAGCCGCATAAACTGAGCCCTTGCAAGGAGGAGTGCACATGAAAAGGGATAAACAACGTTGTACGATAACTGCAACTCAACAAGGGATACTGAAGGCCTGGGCCGGTACTGACTCTCGAGACTCAGCCGAGAGGCAGCTGCAGCGTAGATACATAAGATAGATTGCATGGCTACAGACAGAGGGGAGAGATCAATCAATCAACTCATTTCTCACTTCAACTCACATCAATTTTGTGACCGCAAATCTGACACATCTACAGACACGCGCTGCTGCTTACATCCCATATCTTGACTGTTTCGTCCCGCGACCCCGACGCTAGCCGTGTTGAGTCGTAGGAGAAGGCGACTGAGAAGACGATTTTGCTATGGCCCTTGAGCGTCTGCAGGCACTCGCCGCTACTTACATCCCACACCTTGACTACTCCGTTCCACGACCCTGATGCTAGCCGTGTCGAGTCGTGGGAGAAGGCGACTGAATAGACGACGTCGCTATGGCTGTTGAGCGTCTATAGGCACTCGCCGCTGCTTACATCCTATATCTTAATAGTTTTGTCCTACAACCCTAACGCTAGCTGTGTTAAGTCGTAGGAGAAGGCGACTAAGTAGACAGTGCTATTATTAAGCGTCTGCAGGCACGCGCTGCTGCTTGCATCCTATATCTTGTCTGTGTAGCTGCACGACATCGACGCCTACCTTGTCGAGTTGTAGGAGAAGGCGAGTAAGTTAACGTAGTAGTTATAGCCCTTAAGCACCTAATTAATAATTTTAACTAAACTTAAGTAAGAATCGCGTAAAGCTAAACTAATTAATTAATATATTAATGTAAGTTAATTATGTTTATTCTAGTATTACTTTCTACTACTATTTATCCTCTCTATTAGCGTACCTTACGTAAGAAGACCTACTAATTTATTGTTTAACCTTAATTTATTATACTCTAATATAGTTACCTTTAACTATCTACTCTATAGTTGTAATTGTACAATAGGCTATAAATACTAAATAATTCTAAACAATAGATGTTAATACAATATTAGTCTTAGTTAGAGATTAGATTATTAATACCTTCTAATAGTAGGTATCTCTACTAACTATATACTCGCGGTATCTTCTTAATCTATAGCTCTACTCTATAGATTACCTTAATCTATAGTACGTTTTTATAGATTACTAGAGTTACGTATCTTAGTTATACTCTACTTCTTAATTAAGCTTGTTGTCCTATAAGTTATATACGTTGTTATCTTCTAACGTAAAGCTAATTAGTTCTATTTGTATTTCTTATTATAGCTATAATAAAAAAGGTATTAGATTTACATAGTTACTTAAATACTTATTATATATGTAGGGGTAAGAATTAAGTTTATTAAGTACTCTACCTATGTAAGGGAGTTATCCCTTATATCTCTTATTTTCGTACTAATGTTAGTAAGTTTGCAACTTACTAACATTGCAAACTTACTAACATTACAAACTTACTAACATGTTAGTAAGTTTGCAAC